>PVKY010008430.1:0-14067 GCA_004027775.1 Bradypus variegatus
GTAACTGTACATGGTGGCCCTGGGCAGCTGCTCAGCTCCAGCCCTGTGCAAATGGGGACTTGACAGTGCCGGAGCTTCCAGTTTTCCAAGAGAAGCAGAATATAGGGACCATGTGAAAAGTTCTGATTTTTAAAGGTTGGCCGTGAACTCAGATTTAATATATGCTTTGGGTCAGACCAAACCCTTCTGTGCTGATGCCCAAATGTGCAGCCTCTGCTGTGGGATAGGGGGAGCACTTAGGCCTGGGGGGCTTGGTTCCTGAGCAAGGGGGCTCATCCTCCGAGGGCCTGGGCAGCTTCTAGCAGCCCACCCAGGGCCCTGGAGGGCGCCCACGCATACCCCAGGCCCTGGCTGGTTGGACCAGCCCCCCTTACCAGCTTGGGACCGTGGATATAGCGCGCCAGGCTGATGATGAGGTCATGGGTGATGGGGTCCACCAGGTTCCGGAAGCTGGCATAGCGATACAGAACATCGTCCAGTGAGGTCGATTCCATCCCAAGGTCCTGCAAGAGTGACGGAGGCCTGGGGTTCAGGGGCAGCCCCGGTGCCTCGAGCCCTCACCCAGCACCCCTGCACCGGCCCTACTGGGAGAAGCAGGCACAGCTCCATTAGGGGGGCTCAGCACCCCCAGAGCCCGGGGGGGGGAGGGAGCCTGATGGTCCATCTGACGTGTCAGCTTCCACGCACCCCCACTCTGTCACCGCCCCTGTGGATTTCAGACTCGAGATCACCACGTCAGCTCCCACTGGGGTTGCCAGGCTGCCGGCCTGCCCTGCAAATTTCAGGGCTGGCCACAATCATGTAAGTCAATTCCTTAAAATAAATCATCCCCACGGACACACACAGGGATCCTGACCGATACAGGATACAAAGACCCATCTTCAAAGAGGTTTCCCAACTCTTGCAGGGAAGCTTCTAGAAAACTTCCCTCGAGGGACCGCTGCCTGTCTGTCTTTCCTTCCCCAGCCCAGGAAGAGGAGGGGCTGCAGTCGTGGGCTCCGCTGACAGAGGCCTTGGGGTTCCCGGCCATCTCCAGCGACGGGAGTGAAGAGACTCTGGCTATGGCGCCCGTGGGTGCTTCCCCACTGGGGCCCAACTTGGAAAGAGGCTGCAGGGCAAGTCCCCTGCCTGGGCGACAGAAGGGATTGTTGGTGTTTACCCGTGTTTTCCTCTTGCTGCTGTGGTCAGTTGGCTCCTTCTGTAGATGACCCAGCCTGGGTGTCCCTTTGCTTTGGGGGTGTCTGAGTTGTGGGGTTGAAAGGGGCGGCTGGCAGGTGCCCAGAAGAAGCTCCACCAGGGCTTCCCAATAGAGGGCATTAAGTGGGGTCCTCCCGAAGAGGGGGGAGGGAGGCGGAGGTGGGGGGCTGCTGAGGGGGTCGGTGGTGGTGGCAGAGCGTCCCCAACCCCGAGGAGGGACAGGGTCGGGTTGCAGGGAGGGGATACCACCCTCTGAACATCTGGCTGGGAGCCCCTGCAGAGACCCCTGTCCACCAGCAGGAAACCTCATTGTCATCCTGGCCGATTAGGATGCATCTGAGACCACCGTGATCTTGTAAAACCTCTGGGAAAAGGCAGCCCCCCAACTCTCCCACCAAACATGACTAGGCATGAATTTCCCATCAGCCAAGCTGGTAGGGGCTTGAAGTGGAGTTGTCTGCTTTACAGAAGACAAGAAGCACAGTTTTTCTACCCCAGGAATACTGGACTAAATGCTAGGCTCTCTCCATGTGTGAAAAGCCCCCCCACATCTCCCCATCCCCCAATTCCCATCACCCCATTTGTGAGCTGCGGTTCCTGCCCCTAGCTTGGCAGATCCACAGGCCAGATGATGCCATTTCCACCGGACAGACTGTCCCCATCACCTCCCTGAGGAACAAGGGGGGCCTGGGATAGGCAGTGAGTGGGGACAGGCCTCATCCACTGTTTGCTGTCCTTACTCCAAGCCCTTCAGGCCTCAGTGCCACATGGAGCTGCCCCAGCATGGCCTGAAGGCTCCCAACCCGGGTGACCGGGGCCCGGCGACCTGGGGACTGTGGGGGTGGGGGTGGGGGCTGGATGTGTCTGGACGGGACGTGCGTGGGCGAGGGGGCGGATCCCGCAGGGGTTTGGCTCCTTGTTACCTGCGTGAGCTGAACTCTAAACACCTTCCCCATGTGATTCTTAGCATCCCCTGCAAGGCAAGTAGGCTGGGCATGATTATTTCCATTGGACAGAAGAAGAAACTGAGGTTCACAGAGGCTGACTTCTTCAATTAACTGTCAGGAGTGGTGAGGATGGGCCTGGGCTCAGGCTCCCGATGCCCAGCCTCAGGCCTGCTATGCATGGGCTGCATTTGCCCTTACTTACCCCTGGGTGCTGCCATGGGGGGCTCGGGGGGCCTGATATTTCTAAGAGAAAAGAAGAGCCTTTGCCAGGGTTGAATCTGGGAGGGATGGGGTGTCCCACCTTCTGCTCCTCGAGGTGCCTATTTCAGCGTCGCTTTGCTTCCCACCCCCTGCTAGGGGAACGTTTCCATGAGGACACCAAGGGGCCATCTGGGGAGCTTTGTTTTCCATTTGGCAGGAGTGAGTCTCAGAGAAAGTGGCACTGCCCAGCAGCAGGTTCCCTGGCTGCTGAAGTGGTTTGCTGGGAGCGAGGTCCCGAGAGCTCCTGGCCTGGCCTGGAGGAGACAAAGGGTGGCGGAGACAGGAGCGAGGCGACCACAAGCCAAGGAACCCATGGGTACCAGAGCCAGGCGAGGCACGGAGACCGCCCTGTCGGGGTTTCAGGGGGAGCAGGGCCACGGGCCTGTGGACTTTGGACGTCCAGCTCCATAACAACGAGACGGGACATTTCTGTTGCTTGAAGCGCCCGTCTTGTAGCCCTGGGGAAGTAAGACCCAGGGACCCCGCATCACAGATGAGAAGCAAAACCAAGTAACCACACAAAGCCTCTGGTAGGGCAGTCGCCAACAGCGTCCCCCTCAAAAATGACTTCTGCTCCCCCCACTGCAAGCTCCCTCCTCCCCTTAAGCAGTGGTTCTTAAAAGCATTTTTGGGGGACCACAAAGCCATTTGAGAAAGGATCAGAAGCCATGTCCCCTCTCTCTGGAGAAACCCAGGGGTCAGGGCAGGGTGGGGGGGGCACAGAGCACACAATGCAGGGTGTCCTCGCAGCCAGGAGGGCACGAGCCACTGGGGTTGGGGGTGGGGGTGGCCCCTGGTTGGGGGCTGGAACGTGGCTGCGGGAGGGCAGAGGTAGGGGTTTACTTTTCCTTCTGTGGAGGTGTTGACTCCATGCCAGCCCCTGAATCCCCTTCTGCTCCCGACCCACGCAGGCCGAACCCCACTCCCAGCCCCCTTTGCTCCCGGTCCCCGAATGCCCCCGGGAGAAAGCACTGGACTTGGGGCCCTGCCCGGCCTGACTCGCTGGGAATGCTGCCTCCTTCGTGGGATCTCTTTGCCCATCTGGGAAATGGGCAGATGCCCGTGCAGGCCACCTACAAACTGGACTTGGTTTTGGATTCTTGTGGGGAGGCCAAGAAGTCAGGACCTCTGCAGGGCCTCCCCCCGGTTTAAAAAAGAGAAAGACAAGCAGTTCTGCTGCCAAAAAAAAAAAAAAAAAAAAAAAAAAAAGCCTGAAAACCCCGGGCTGGGTGACTGCTTGGGTTTCTCACGATCCCGCAAGCCGTGCCCCATGTTTCCAGGCCCACGGGGGCTGCCCTCTCCCCGACCACTGATGGAGGAGGCTGGGGGTGCCCTGGGCAGGGCTGAGGAGGTGCAGCCGCGTCCTCCCCAGGACCCCCCCACCCCTCCAGCCTCCCTGTCACCCTGCACCCACCGCTGGCACCTGCTGTCAGGGAGGGCAGACGGGAGGTGGGGAGGACCCCCAGGATGCAGGGGGGCCCTGCACGACACCTGGGGTGACCCGGGTCACGGTGAGTCACAGCCAGCCCCTCCCAGTGCCTTTGCGCTGGGGTGGGGTGCCCAGAGGCCACGGGGGCAGATGACAGGGAGGAACCAGGAAGATGGGCGGAGGTGGCTGCACATTTTAATACTTTATTTCTTTATTCCAACCCCACCTCGGTCCCCGGGGTCCCTGAGCCACTCAAGGTCACTGCGGTATCCCCAGGCCGCTCCCGGCTTCCTTGGTTCCCACCTGCACCCTGTTCCCTCAGCTGGTTTACTGGGGACCTCGGGTCCCAGCACCCAAAGGGCTCCCATGGGGCTGGGTGAGGGACAGGCAGGGACCAGGAGTGGACTCGGGGACCGAGGGCCATGGGAAGGCAGGGGCTTCATGTAGGGTCCTCCCAGGCCCTGCCCAGCAGGGGACCCCGACTCTCGGAAAAGAGGCGAATCCAGATGTGGCTTCTGCAGGGCCTCCGCAAAGTCCGAGGTGAGGAAAATGCCATCTTCCTCATCACAGGCTTCACCTGCCCCTGTCTCAGAACCACATGTGGGGGCAGCTCCTCCTTGGAAAATGCGGGCCCATCCGCGGGTGCACCGGGCACCCCACTTCCCTGCACCTTGCACAGCCGCTCGAGGGCTCGCTCCAGCGGGGAGACGGATGGATGGCGGCCTTGGGTCGGGGCTCAGGGTTTCCAAAAAGCCAGCAGGATGGGCTCCGGGACGCCCCCACCTCCGGCTCCCTCAGCTGCTCTTCTCCTTCCTGCTGACCCCTGACCTCTTCTTCTGCACCCCGTTTATTCTCTTATCGGGACTCCAGCCAAGAGGACGAAGCCCCCCCATCCGGCGTGGCCGCCATCAAGGCTCCCGCCCCAGGAACGCGGACGGACACGGCTGAAGGCGGGACGGGCCCTTCCCGCCACCCCAGGACCCCGCCCCCTCCGGGGGTCTGCAGAGCCCCCGGTCCCGCCCCTCTCCGTGGGGCGCCCGGTTTTACTCGAAGGGGCTCAGAGAAACAAAAAACAAAGCACTCTCCTCACCACCTTTGATTTTTCCTCTTGGAAAATACTTATCTTAATCCACATCTTATTTCCTTAACATGTCATGGTTTAACTATTAATTTTAAATGGACTAATAAGTAAATACTAAAATTGTTCTTGGTTTTAATTTCTAATTCCATAAGCAGCAATGGAAAGAACCCATATAAAGAAAACCTCTCTGAGGTCCTCGATCTTTTCTTTCCTCCCCTTCCTTCCTTCTCCCTATCTCTCTCCCTGCCCTCCCTCCCTCTCTCTTTCTTCTTAATAATATGCACGAGTGTAAACGGATCCTGAACTCAAAAGGCCTGGGACTCGCTGGGTCAGGGCAGTGAGACGTCTGAGGAAGCCAGCCTAAGGTCGGGGAGCAATCAGGAAATGGGGAGCCCCTGGGAAGGGTTTATCTCCCCAAGGCTGAAGCCCCACCCGTGACAAGCTGCCTTCTGTCCTCCCCCCCATCACCCCATCACCATCCCTTAGGGAACATGACTTTCCCGGGTGTGTGGGTTCAGCCTGCGCCGTGGAGCTGAGGGGCTGGGGAGAGGGGGCCCCCTCACCCCCCAGCTGGTGCCGGGGAGAAGGGGCAGTGTGCAGCTGGGGAGACCAGGCCCCGGGCTTTCACCCACCCAGGGAGCTGGGGTCAGGGGACCCCAGGACCCTGCAGCTGCTGACGGGACCCCAGGAACTGCTGGGCCCACCCCGCTAGCCCCCCTTCTCAGCCCTTGTTGGCATAACTGGAAGTTTCAGATCCAAAGGGAGGCAGCGCTTTTCAGAACTTCTCTATGATGATAAAATCTAGCATTTTGCATTCAGGTCTGTACACAGATGTGTACCCAGTACGCATCCATGCTCACTTCCCCTCCAGACCCATTATAACTTTAATTTTTATTTTGAAATATTTCAAACTTACAGGACAGTTGTAAAAATACAAAACCCACACATACATCCCATCCTCATACCAAGATCCACCAATTTTTAACATCCTGCCACATTTACCTCCTTCTTTCTTTTCTCTTTCCTTCCATCCATCCATTCATCCATCCTTAGTCTATCTTGCCTGTCTCTCTATTTTCTAAACATCCGAGAGCCTGCTCCTTGAACATATAACACTTCCCTGTATTCTTTAACCTAAGAACCAGGATATTCCCTTGTACAACCAACTAAAGTCCAGCTACCAAGTTCAGGGAATCTAACAGTGACAGAAAGCTTGCCGTCTGTGTTGCAATTTTTTCATGAGTCCCAATACTGTCCTTTAAGGTTCCCGCCTCATCACTGAGCTCATACTTTTCCTTTGTGCCTTGGGTGCTGGAGAACATCATCACGTGAACTTCCCTGCACCCACCCAAAGGAACATGTGGATGGTTTGCTTTCTAGTCTCCAGCCTGGTGGTTATGAGCCTCTCCAAAGCCCTGTGGCCGCAGCTCCACAGACCTCTGGGGTTCAGGAGGCTGCCTCATGGGCATTTCTTTAGCTACATTTTCTGCCCTGATGCTGGAAGGACTGTCTTCACCACCAAATCCCAGCTGCAGCTTGTGGAAAGCCCCAGAACAGTGTTCCTGCCTTCAGAATGTGAGCTCAACCCACAGGGTGACCCGAAAAGCAATTTACATCTTTCTGGCAATCTCTCGAAAATCCCCAAAAGGGCTGCTCATTCTTGACTCAACCCCAAACATCTAAAATCCTTGCCCTGTATTCCTCCCACCACCCTAACTGACCCCCAGATTCTCCTCTGTACCCTGAGAGCCCCTCTCTCTTTTTCAATCAACTTGAAATCTTAGAACCATTTAGATTTACAGAGGAGTTGAGAAGATAATAGAGTCTCCATATACCCCACACTCCTTTTCCTCTATGATTAATGTCTTAGATCAGTATTAATGAATTAATTCATGAATTAATAGTGATATGTTATCATTCACTAAAATCCAGGCTGTATTTGGGTTTCTTTCGTTTTTCCCTAATGTCCTTTCTCGGTCCCCAGATCCCACTTCAGCTGTTGGGTGTCCTCAGGCATCTCTGGGCTGTGAGTTTCTCAGACTTTCCTTCTTTTTTTGATGTCTGCATAGCTGAGGGATTTTATAAGATGTTCCTTCCTGAGGATCGAATTGTGACCCCCCCACAAAGACACGGTCAAGTCTTGACCCAGGTCCCTGTTTGCAACGGGCCCTTTGGAGATGGAGCGATTAGCTCAGATGTGGACTCAACAGTTAGTAGGATTTCTGGAGACCCCATTTAGATGAGGCCACACTGGATCAGGCTGGAGTCTTCATAAGCAAAGCAAGTTTTGGATGGAGTCGGACAGTAGAAGCCAGAAGCCCGAGGAAACCAGCAGAACAAATCCAAAGAGAGAGCCGTCGCCATGGGACAGAGGGTGGCCGGAGCGCCTGGGAAGTCAGGGAAGCAGGCCCTGCCAGGATCTCGATTTTGGACATCCAGCCGAGACAGGAAGCTCCAGTGGTTAAGCCAGTATTTGTCACTAAGACATCCCTCACTGGGGGTTTTTGTGCTTTTCGAAGTCGAATGGGGTCCTCCCGTCTCCTGGCCAACTCCTGCAGAGTGGGCTGCTTGTTCCAGTACAAAACAACCTAACTTCTCTGGTGATCCTGTTCTCTTTTTCCTGAGATTGAGGCATGTCAAGATAGCAGGGAGCAGAGGAAAGTTCCACGGATACCCTGTCATTTTTTCCTGCTTGCCTGTCACACTTGGTTATTTAATAAATTTTGCCGCTTCACGTCCGGTTGTGAATCTGATTTCTTTGCATTCGTCTCTGGGTTGGGGACTTTCCATGAACAAACACAGATCTGTTTTTCAGCTGCTTTTCAGGAAAGCCAGCGCTGGCTCTTGCCATCTTCCGGTTTATCTTTTATTCTTTTCACAAGGCACTCTCGAAGAGAGTCTCAACTGTGCCTTCCATATCCCTGATTTCATATTCCGTAGCACCCATTCTACTTCCTGCTGCTTCCAACAAGGATTCAAGTCTGTGAGCATTTAATTTCCTGCGATTCTTTCTCTGCTACGAATCTCCCTTTGCATCTCATTCACTTTGTTGGTTGTTTCTTTTTTCCCCCATCACGGCTCAGCCTCTTTGGGTGGCATTTTGTTCTTTCCCACATGGTCCAGCTTTTCCAATTCCACTGCAGGTCATGTTCATGAATTGGGGTACAGGTCCCGCAGTTCCCCTTGGGGGGCAGGGGGACACCCGTTACTGCCTCCGGGGAGGGGCCTGACTGCTTGGAGGCTGGCAAAGAGGGGTCAACACACCCCAAAGCAGGTGCCGGGGTCACCAGGAAAGACACGGCTCCCACAGCACTGGGTGGAACAAGGAGAGAACAAGGTCAGCTTCACACGGCCAGTGGGTCTCACACCGCAGCCCGTGCAGGGCAATGGCCTCTGCACACCTCCTGTAGGCTGGTGAGGGTCCCCGTTCATTCCCTGTGGGGAACATACAGTGGGGTAGGGGGACCAGGTGTTATAAAAGCCCCAGACTGAGGCCGCAGCTTCCCGCGAATGTCTACACATGCTTGGGGCAAGGGGGAAGGAACGTGCCAGCAGGCCACGGTGTGGGGACGTGCTTCTTCTCCAGGCTCTCCTGAGAAGTCATCCTTCCTGGGAGCCAGGCTAACCCAGTCCCAAGTGCAGGGTTTATCTGTGGGTCCCAGATGCTCAGGCTGTCCCACACTTCCCTTCTGGCTCTAGTGAAACCCCACACAAATCAGTGTCCTCGTCCATCATTGCCTTCCTGGGTGACAGCCAACACACTTCTTGCCTTTGCCTTGTTGCTCGGGGGCTGTATTAGTCAGGGTTCTGCAGAGAAACAGAACTGGCAGGAGATGTATATATAGGTATATATAGTGTGTGTATGTATGTGTAAATAGAAAGAGATTTGTTATAGGAATTGGTTCACACAACCATGGGGATGGGCAACTCTGAATTCCATTAGGCAGGCCACAAGTTGGAAACTCCAATGAAGGTGAAGTTGATTTCCATAGGAAAAGCAGGCTGGGGCAGGAATTCTTCTTTCTGACTTCTGAAATCCTCACTCCTGGCTTTAAGACTTCCAAATGACTGGAGGAGGAGACTCCCCTCATTGCTGAGGGCATTCTTTGTTGATTGTAGATGCAATCAGCTGTAGACGCAATCAACTGACTACAGATGCAAATCTAGTTCTCAAATACCCTCAGGGCAACAACCAGGCCAGTGCTTGCTTGACCAAACCTGAGGCACCCTAACCCAGCCCAGCTGAAACCTGAAATTAACCATCCCAGGGGCCAAACCTTGGGCAGCATCTTTACCCCCCACATGGCCTGGACTCGGGCAACGATGGAGTCAGTGGGAATATACAACGGTGTCGGCACCACCGGGAGCTTTCCGGTCCCTGCCAAGCCAAGCTGGGCATGTGCAGGCCATGCCTCTCACGTCATCCCTCTCCCCTGCCTGTCAGTGGTTTTCTGGGAGCTGCTTTCTCTGTATGGATGCAGAAAGCAGCATTGGGATGGGATGGAAGCAGCACCTGTCATACCCCCAAATCCTCACTGTGGGGCCTGGGGACCGTGGCCTGGTGTCTGACAGGTCGAGTTCTGAGACCGAGATAACAGGTTCTTCCCACGTTTCTCCGGAAGGCCTTGGATTCCTGAGGGGAAGCCGGATTGTCTCTCCCTGGACCAGCTCCAGCTGTCTCACAGGGGAGGAGATTCCTCCCAGACAGCCCACCTGTCTCTGTTTACAGAGTTCCGGGAGCTTCCAGAGTTTTCTGGTGTGCCTTCTCAGGCATCTCGGGGGGAAAGTGGGAGAAGCCACAGTGGAGGGGCCTGTCCAGGCTATTTTAAACCTGGCTCCCCCTTCCCTTTTTACGCTCCAGGTTTAGAAACCGTTCCCAGAAGGAAGGGCTGGTGGGAGGTGAGCCTGGTCTCTCCTCCAGGCGTGACTCCTCAGTTTCTGCAACGACGGGGTGGGGGAAAGGAGGGGACAGTGAGCCCTGAATACTCACCAGCAAAGGGGGGCCGGCTTCAGCATGGAAACTGCCAGGGCCCGGACGTGCAAAGCTGCTGCACGAGCTTATAACCTACCCCGGTGCACCAGCAGGAAATTAATCCAGAAATTTCCCAGAGGGCAGGCAGGAGGGGGAAGGGGATTCTTTCCCTCCTCCTGGCTCCAGAAAGGACAGGCCGCTACGTGTCCCCTTTCCCAGGACATCCTGGCTTGCCTGCCGGGCGATTCCCAGTGGAGGGCAGGAAAATGTCAGGTGTTGTCAGAGAAGAGCAGCCAGAGGCAGCCCCAGGGAGAGGAGGCAGAACATCTGAGGGTTCCGGAGCCAGTGCCAGCGAGGAGGACCGCATGCTCCAGGAAGCTGCTCGCGGAAGAAGGCAATGGCGTCGTGGGAGGGGGCAGAGGCTTAAAGGGTCTCGGGGAAGGGAGAGGACACCTGGGGGCTGGACACAGCGAATTCTGAGGGACAGATGCTGAAGGAATGGGCTGCACAGCAGCTCGCAAAAGATACGTCCCCACCTAGTCCGTGGTACCCGGGATGCGACCTTATTTGGAAACAAAAGATCCAGATCTAAGGAAGTAAATGAAGATGTAGTTAAATCATAAGGGAATTAAGGATCTTGAGTTGAGGAGCTCATCCTGGATGAGCCGGGTGACCCCAAGTCCAGTGATGGGATCCTTATGGGGGAGAAGGCCAGGTAGAGATGGAGGTGGAGGATGGAGAGATGTGGCCACAAGCCAAGGAACACCTGGGCCCCCAGAAACTGGACGAGGCAGGAAGGAGCCTTCCTGGGAGCTTCCAAGGGAGCACGGCCCTGCCGACACCTTGAGTTCAGGCTTAGGGCTTCTCGAACTGTAAGAAAACAAACCTCTGCTGTTTTAGGCCACTACGTCTGTGGTCATTTGCTACAGCAGCCCCAGGAAATGCCCACATTGGATCCAAGATACCAGAGATGGCATTTTCTCCAACAAGGTACAAGGGAGAAAAGACCAGGGCAAACAGGGTGAGATCTCCCTGGTGAGGGCTAAGCTAAGCCAGAGGCACAGCTGTGGGCCCCCAAGGGCTATTACTGCCAGAAATCTCCTTGCTGTCCTCCCCAAGCCCTGGGTCCTTTGTGGGTGTACAGATCCCCAGCACCCTCTCCTCTGCTGTCTGCTCCCACAGGTGGGACTGGGCGGGCCAGAAATGCTTCCTGTAAGACCCCTTGCCCCAAGGTGGTCCTTGGCTCAAAATGAGAAAGAACACTTACAAACAGGTAGTGAGCTCACAGTCACTGGAGGTATGTAAGCAGAGAGTACTCATGAGGCAGCACCGTGGTAACTCCCAGAGATTTTTCTCATTCATTTGACCTTGGATGTAAGATGTGGGAGCCAAAAGTGTGAGGATGCAGAACATTGGGTTAACTATTAAAGTGGAGGTCCTGATGGACAGGTAGAACGGGGAGAGAACCTTGAAAGAATCAAGCAATAAAGAGAGTTGTTGAAGAAAACCCAACTGCAAAGCTATCCAGATGGGGAGGAGTTTTGGGGGGCCAGGATGAGTACTTTTGAGGGGCTGGGGGGAGAAATAAAGACTGAGAAATAGGAAATGAGTAACTTGTTTCCAGAAGCCACGGGCTGAGGCCACTTCCGTGGAGGGTGTGGCCTGGGGGTGCCAAAGCCAAGCTCCCCAACCTCGGAGGGTGACCTGGTTTCTTCAGTGACAGTGTCCTCAACCCAAAAAGGGTTGGAATTAAACAGGGAGATAATAAAGTAAATCGAGTCCAATACATTTAGGATATACCTGGTGTTTCACATATTTGTCAGGTTTAAGAGAACAGGGCACGGCTGCATAGCTGGCAGATTAGCCTTGTAATTCCAATTTAAAGTGGGCAGTTGAGTAACTGATTTCAGGCTTATGATTTCAGGTAGAATGTTGAAAGAGGATCTGGCCTAATGTTAACAGTTTTGAAATATTTAAGAGAACTTAGCATTCACCATATTTATCAGCTTAATTTGTTAAATTTTAAGAACCATTTAGGCTCTTGGAAAAGCCATGTTTTTTAGGATGGGTGTTTATAAACTTAAGAAAACTGAATATGTCAAAATCATAACTTCATCAAAATATTTAAGGACATGTAACTATCTGAGTTTTAAATGAGCCCTCTTAAACACAACAATTATGTAAATTTACTAGTTTCCTAAACAGAATGACAGAACTTGTAAGTTGAACTTGAAGCCTTAGGGAAAAACTAGAGTTTAAAATTTCAACTCCAATACACTGAATATGAGTTGAAAAGAAATCCAAGTAGCCACAAGGAGGCTTTTTGTGTGTGGGCACAAAGCGGGCCCCAAGAACACCGGAGAACCCACGAGAAGATCACGCAGACGACATCAGAGCCCCACAAAGCCGAGAAGGGGCAGTTAGCCTCTTGGGGCCTGTGGCTCAGGCTTGGAAAACACCAAACAGCAAAGCAAACAAGCAAAAGCAATTAAGGAACCACATGCTTCCTTCTCCCGGAAAGAAACAACCCACAGCATCAGAGCCACGTTCCCAGGTGAGGCCGCGGCACTCTGGAGGGGGTCCTTGCCCACAGCTGGCATGGCCCCCCACCCCCCACAAGCCCAGGGAGCCTTGGCCTGTTAGCTGCTGGGGGGCCGCTCTGCCGGGGGCCGAGGGAAGGAACTGACGGACGTCAGGGCCACCTGCTTCTCTCCATCCTGTGCAGGGTGAGGGAGCGGGGTTCTCTGGCCCCCATCTCCTCCAGGGCTCCAGTCCCCTGCAGGATTTTGAGGCCAGGCACCTGTCCGCCCGTGGCTGTGACCTTGCAGGGGCCTTCCCACCAGGCCTTGTTAAATGTGACAAGCGCCCTCGGCAAGGGGCTCCGTGGCTGCGTGCTGTCTGCATCTGGGCTTCGACGTCTTTGCGAGTGACGCCCTCTGCATGAAACCGGCCTCTGGAAACAGATGCCTGGCCAGTGCCAAGTGACATTTAATTAAAAATCCAAGAAACAGCAGTGGCAGCAAATTAACACCAAGAGGACGCTCTCTCTTTAGAAAACTACAGTGTTGGTCACTTCCCAGCCCCGGCCCCATCAGGGGACAGGGCAGAAGACCCAGTCCCAGGCTCGCTTTAGACTCGATGGCCCTGCGTGGCCACACAAGCCACCCCATCTGCATTGTTCTTCTCCCCCAAATGAGAGGGCCGGGCCAGCTCGCTCTTCCCAGTCAGCAGAAAGCAGTGACCAGGGGTCACAGAAGTTAGGGACACAGAGACTTCAACAAATCCCCTTTTTCTCTCCCGCAGCTGCACTTCATGGCTCTACTGAAGGCAACTGAGGCATTTCCCAAGCTTGTTTCCCACCCCCTGCCCTCCTTTGGTGCGGAGCATCCCGTGGGACTTGAAGCAAGGCTGGGCCCAGACAGTGCCCGGGGCTCACCCGGCCCCGACATTCCGCGAATTCTCGGCCCGTCACCCGTCCCTGTGCCCTCCTGTCCGTCCGCTTGGGAAACTGCTGAGTCGGCTGTCTGCACCTCCCTGCACACGTGTTTAAGCCTGTGTGTCCCCCTCTAGGGACAGGGAAATCATGTTCAGCTTGCATGAAAGGTTGCGTCCACTGTCCAAGAACAGTAGGCACAGCAAAGAGGTGGCAGGTGATTTAGTGGGATCCTTCTGGCTCCCCCAGAACATGCTTTCCAAGTAGGAGACTTCAGGGAGTAGCCTGCTTCCTGGAGGACGCAGTGGCAGGCACAGGAGGGCCCCAGCGTCCCCCGAAGTTTCTATCTGCCCCCTCCCCGCTCAGCCTCCAGCCCTGGGGTGCCGGCTCAGGGGTCGTGACCACTTTAAATGCCCAGGTCAGGGCCAAGGCCAAGGCCAAGCCTCCCGGATCCAGACTCAGACATTGAGGTCTGAGCAGAGTTGAGTCACTGGCCAAGGATGCGGGCTCACCCCCACCTCCAGGCCAGAAGCGGAGACAGAGAGAAGGAGGAAGGGCCCCCCAAGGACCCGTTGCCGGTGCCTCCTCCACCAACCTATGCTTGGAGGGACCCCCAAGACCTTTCCCAACGGAAATGGGAGCTAACGGCCATGGGCAAGAAGCTGTGCGCTGTCCTCCAGGCCGAGGGGAGAGGGCAGGAGCTGGCAGGAGAGGGGCTGCATGGAATCTTCCGGATCTTCAGGCAGA
>PVKY010008431.1:0-14050 GCA_004027775.1 Bradypus variegatus
CTGCTGTCTCAAAGTGGCTTTACTCATGTGGGTGGAGACAGCAGCTACCCATGTGCCCCCCAGCAGGAGGCAACATTAACCCCTACGGTGTGTCCAGGCCTGGGAAAGAACAGACGACAGACACCACGTGTGCTGACCTCACAGTTGGTGAAGAAGCTGGACACGATCAAGCGCATGCTATGTGCTTTCATTTATATGAAGTTCAAAAAGAAACACAATCTGCAGCAAAAGGGATGAGAAGAGTGGGTGCTCTGTGGGGCATGGCTGTCAGTTGGGGAGGGGGCCCAAGGGGGCCTTCTAGGGCTGAAAATGTTCTAGATCTTGGTCAGGGCAGTGGTTGCATTGGCCCGCCCAAAAGTAAAAGTTCATCAAGCCGTACATCTGACACGGGTGCACTTTGTATGTGTGCTGTATCGCGAGTGAAACAAGTGAAAACAGCAAGGTCCTTTCCGGGAAGGTGAAGCCTTTCCCCCAACCAGCTCAAATCCCCTACTCTAAGCTGTCACCCCTCCGACCCGTGGGTTGTGTTGCTGTGTCTGTTTCCCCATGGATGTGGCTCCATGTGGGGCTCCAGGGCCTGGCTCTAAGTCTCAGCTGTGAGCCTGCGTTGTCACCACCACCAAGGGTCCTGTGGGCTGCTCTGCGATGCGAGTTCCAAACCCAGAGCCGGGGAGAGATGGATCCGACTTGCAGCCCGTGACCCCTCCAGCCGACCGGCTGAGCTGCACCGGCGTAGAAGGCAGGTTTTCAAAACAGAACCACCCACGCCCATTGCTCTTCTTCCTCGAAACGTTCCCTGTTCAAATATTTTTTCAAAAAAATAAAAAAGACAAAGAATCCTTTCACCTGGAAACTCCAGCCCTGATAATCCTTGGACTCATGCTCACGTGATTATTTACATACCTGTATTCCACATGGGTTTTGGGAGTGGAGTACACCTGGGAGGAGGAGGAAGAAGTGAAGAATTTCCAAGTCTGGGTCTGGTTGGGGCACGGCAGTCCGAGAAGGGCTGGGAGTGGCAGCAGACACCCCAAATCCTGCTGTGCTCTGGGCCTCCTGCAGTCTCTGCCTGCAGAATTCTCACAGCACCCAGAAGGCAGGGCTGGGCCTGCAGGAAGCAGATGCAGGCTCAGTGCAGGCCCAAGCTTCCAAATGGTTAGAGAAGGGACCTGGAGAGGTGGTGAGCCCCTGTCCCTGGAGGTGTGCAAGTAGAGACTAAAAGAGCATTCCTGGGGGGGTTTGCAAAGCAGGCAGAGTGTGTGTGTGGGGTGTTTCCTACTCCAGACAACCACAACAGTACATATAAAATGGCAGGTGTGATTTATTGAGCACCTGTTGGGTGCCCAGCATCGTAGGGAGGTGTCTGTAGAGCTGGGCTAAGACCATGGGTTCTAGAGCCTGGCTGTCCGGCTCCTGGCTTGGCCACTGTCTTGGGAGTGGGGGGTGCTTCGGAGTCAGACCTGGGGCCCATCGGGAGTGGGGAAGGAGCGGATGAAGGGGTGCGGTCAGCTCGACCCTGCAGGGGAGCCATGGGAGACAGGATGGAGCCTGCCCAAGGCGAGGGAGCCAGGGCACCGACCCCCAATCCCACATGCATTGTTGGCTGCGAGCTGCCTGGCGGGAGGCTGGGGGTGCTCTCCGGCACCTCCCGGGGATCAGCCCACCTGCTGCTGCAGTTGAGGCACAGGAGTGGGCGTCCCTAGCAAGCAGCCGTTTCCACTTGTGCATCTGCTCCAGGCACTTGCTAGCTGTGTGACCTCAAGTGATTTATTGGCCTCTCGCTGCTTCCTCGTCCATCAGGGACACAAGTTAACAAACTTAGAAGGCCCGGAGCTGTGCTTGACACGGAGTGAAGCAGGGGTCCCGGGGGTCAGGAGGGGTCCCGGCCATGTCTCACTGCACGGAGGAGGACACCGGGCCACAGGGGTTTGGCGGCGTGCGCAGGCTGCACAGCAGTAAGAACTCAGCGCCCGCTGCCCTCACCCATCTGGGTGTCAAGGTGGAGCTCTTGTTTTATTTTGGTAAAAGTTACATAACCTAAACTTCACGTGAGTCAACCTGGATGGGCCTTGAGGACATCGAGCGAAATGTCAGACACAAGAGACAAACCCTGCACGCTCTCAGTCACATGAACTAATTATAAGAAGTGAGCTAGAGTGAAAATCTAGGTTACCAGGAGCTAGAATGAGGCTTCAGAATGGGAGCAGATGCTCAATAGGTGCAGCATTTGTAACTGGGTTGAATTTAAATGTCTGGAAACGGATAGAGGTGATGGTAGGACAAAGGGGGAGTGTAATTAACAGCTGAATTGTGTGTGTGAATGTGGCTGAAAGGGGAAGTTTTGGGACGTGTCTGTCAGCAGAAGGAAAACTAGAGGATAAAAAGGACTGTACACCACAGTGAAGGCTGTGGAGGACGATGGCTGTGGTTGATAGTTCAAATATTAAAATGATATTTCATGAACTAGAACAAATGTACGTCACCATTACAAGGAGTTAACAGAGTGGCATATGGGGAAATGCACATACTGCAACCTATGGACTACGGTTAACAGTAATATTGTAATATTCTTCCATCAACAGTAACAAACCTACCTCACCAATGCTAGGGGGCAGTGACAGCGGGGATAAGGGGTGTGGAGTGTCTGGGGTTTTTTGTTTGTTTGTTTTTTGTTTTTGAGTAATGAAATGTTCTAAAATAGATTGTGGTGATCGCACATTTGATGACAGTGTGAGCCACTGATTGTGCACTTTGGATGGATTGTATGGTGTGTGAATATATCGCAATAAAACTGCTTAAAAAATGGCAGTGACTCTGACAAGGTCTCCCTGCCCCCGGTCATCTACCAGCACAGTTATGTGAGCAGAAAATAAACTTCCATGGTATTTGGACCATTATAATTTTTTTTAACTTTTTGGCCATATTTAAGTGCACAGTTTAGTGGCATTAATTACATTTACAATGTTGTGCTACTACCCCCATCATCCATCACCAAAGCTTTTTCATCACCCAAAACAGAGACTCTTTACCCATTTTGTAATAACTCCCTCTAACCTCTCTTGGCCCCTGATAACCTCTGTACTTTTTGTCTCTGTGAATTTGCCCATTCGAGACATATCATGTAAGTGGAATCATACAATGTTTGTCCTTTTGTATTTGGCTTATTTCACTCCATATGATGTTGTCAAGGTTCATCCATGTTGTAGCATGTACCAGAACATCGTTCCTTTTTACGGTTAATAATATACCATCATATGTATGTACCACATTCTGTTTATGCATGCGTCGGTGATGGACACTTGGGTTGCTTCCATCCCCTGGCAATCATGAGCAACGCTGCTGTGAACATCGGCGTGCAGATGTCTGTTTGAACCCGTATTTTCAGTTCTTCTGGGCATATTCCCAGTAGCAGAATTGCTGGGTCAGATGGTAATTATATGTTTAACTTTTTTGAGAAACCACCAAACTGTTTTCACAGCACTGTACCATTTTACATCCTCACCAGCAATGCGCGAGGTTTCCAAGCTCTCCACATTGTCGCTGACACTTGTCATTTGCCTTTTTTTATTTTTTTTTTTCATAATAGTCATCCTAGTGGGTATGCAATGATACCTCATTGGGTTTTGATTTGCATTCCCTAATGACTAATGATGTCAGGCATCTTTTCATGTGCTTAGTGGCTATTCATGTATCTTCTTTGGAGAAATGTCTGTTTAAATCCTTTGCCCATTTTTAAATTGGGTTATTATCTTTTTTGTTGTAGCATTGTAGTTCTTTATATTTTCTGGAAATTAAACCCTTATCACATACATGATTTGCAACCATTTTCTCTCATTCTGCAGTTGTCTTTTCACTTTCTTGATAATGTCCTTTGATGCACAATAGTTTTCAATTTTGATGAAATACAATTTATCTATGTATTTTTTTTGTTGGCTGTGCTTTTAGTTTACCCCTGTGCTTTCTTCTAAGAATTTTAAGGTTGTTGTAGGTTGTTGATCCATTTTGAGTTAATTCTTGTGCATGGTGTGGGCAGGGGGGTTTGCCTTCATTCTTTGCATGAGAAAATCCGGTTTTCCCCACACCAACAGTTGAGGAGACTGTTCTCTTCCATTGAGTGATCTTGGCACTTTGTCAAAAATCCATTGGCCATAAATGTGTGGGTTCATTTCTGAACTCTGCCTTCTGTTCCATTGAGCTATACCTCTATCCTCTTTTGATTACTGTAGCTTTAGGGTAAGTTTTGAAATGGAGAAGTGCTAGTCCTCCTTACTTTGTTCTTTTTCCAGATTGTTTTGGCTATTCAGTCGCTTGCAATGCCACATGAATTTGAGGATCAGCTTTTCCATTTCTGCAAAAATAAAGACTGTTGCAATTTTGATGGGATTGCACTGACTCTGTAGATCACTGTGGGTTGTGCTAACATCTCAACACTGTCGCCTTCCAACTCATGAACACGACATGTCTTTCCATTTATTTGGGTCTTCTTTTACCTTTTTTCCAGCAGTATTTTGTTGTTTGCAGTGTAAGTCTCTTACTTCCTTGGTTGCATTTCTTCCTGTGTATTTTATTCTTTTATACACTGTTGTAAATAGAATTGTTTCCTTAATTTCTTTTTGGATCATTCATTGCTGGTGTATAGAAACATAACCAAATTTTGGGTGTTGTACCCTGCAACTTTGCTAAATTTGCTTATTGGTCTGGTAACTTTCTTGCGGATTCTTTGGAATTTTCTGTGTCAGATCGTGTCACCTGAGGACAGAGATGATTTTACTTCTCCCTTTCAAAGCTGGATGCCTTTTCTTCTTCTTGTCTAACTGCTCTGGCTAGCACTTCCAGTACAATGTTGAATGGAAGTGGCTAAGGTGGGTCTCCTAGCCTTGTTCCTGATCTTAGGGAGAAGCTTGAAGTCTTTCCCCCTTGAGTGTGATGCCAGCTGTGGGTTTTTCATAAATGCCTTTCATCATGCTGAGGAAGTTCCCTTCTATCACTAGTTTTCTGAGTGTTGTTATGAAAAGGTACTTGCTTTTGTCAAATGCCTTTTCTGCATCAATTGCGGGGCTCGTATGGTTTCTTCGTTCTGTTAATGTGGTGCATTGCACGTATCAATCCCTGTTGATCGTGGTGTAGAATCCTTTTAATGTGCTATTGCATTCAGTTTTGCCGGGGTTATGTTGAAGATTTTTCCATCTATGTTCATAAAGGGTTGGCCTGTCATTTCCTTTGTTTTTTTTGTTTGGCTTTGGTTTCAGGGAAATGCTGGCCTTGTAGACTGAGTGAGAAGTGTTCCCTCCTCTTCAGTTGTCTGGAAGCGTTTGAGGACTGTGCTAATTCCCCTTTAGCTGTGAGGTAGGATTCACCAGGAAGCCACTGGACCTGGGCTGTCCTTGCTGGGAGGTTTCTGATGACTGATGGCTCGGCGTTCCGAGGACCCCCGTGCAGGGCCCTCCTGGGGTGGAGCAAGGCAGCAACGGCTGCCAAGAGCCCGTCCCTCACTTCCTTCCCTGGCCCCTCATCGGGCCAGCTCCCCGGGCAGGGCCGGCAGCCATCTGACCTCCCTTCTATAAGGGCCTGCGGGGGGCTCTGCACCCGCCCTCGAGGTTTCCAGCAGGCAGGAGTGCCCAGAGGAGGGTACATCCCCTCCCCACCGAGCCTCTGTGTCCCTGTCCCCTCCCCAGGCCAGAGCGAGGCCAGCGGGGCCAAGAAGGCCAGGGAGGGCTGCCAGACAGTGCGTCTCCTCGGGCTGCTGTTTGTCTCCCTGGCTGGACATTTCCCAGAACAGTCGGAAGCCAAGCCACAAGGAGAGCTTGTCGCCTGGCACCCCTGCGGCACCGAGTGCCCACTCGCCCGCTCGCTCACTCACCCGTTTGGCCAGCAGTCTTTTCTCGGCCTGTCTTTTGTGCCAAGCACAGTCCTGCGGGGTCGAGGCTGCAGGGAGCAGGGCGCAGGGCTCGGTGGGACTCGGAGCCTGGGAGGCACAGCGGGCGAAGGAAGGCTTTCCCTGTGAAGTGTCGTTCGCCCTGTGTTAGCGGGGGAATCTGAGGGCCAGAGTGGAACGTGAGGGCTCCAAAACCACAGAACCAGGGAGCTGTGGGGCAGGGAGGGCTGTGCCCCCGCCCGTGCCCCCTGCCCCCCTGGCACAGAACCAGCAGGATCCCCCACACCGGGCCAGCTGAGTGGGCAGAACCGCACGACTCTGAGGGTTTCCGGACCTTGCAATGGCGACAGACATGGGGTAGAAACTTGAAAGGGACCCTTGGCTTGTGTCTTTCTTTTTAATTTTTATCATGGTAACATACAGACAACACACATTTCCCATTTTACCCACATTCAAGTACGCCATTCAGCGGTGGTAATTATAGCGGCAATGCTGTGCCACCTTCACTGCCACCGTTACAAAGACATCTCCGTCACCCCAAGCAGCAGCTCTGCACCACGAAGCCCTAAGCCCTTGTCCCCAGCTCCCAGCCCCGTAACCTGCAGTCTGCCATCTCTGTGATGTCACTACTTCTGGGTATTTCCTGTCAGTGGGTTCACACAGCACCTGTCCTTTGGGCCCGGCTTCTCTCGCTCAGCATGACGTCGTCAGGGCTCACCCGTGCTGCGTCAGGACTTCAGGCCTTTTTGGGGCTGGGGGCACTCCACTGTCTAGATGAGCATATTGTCCGTCTGTCCTCTGTGGCCGCGTCTGCCTTCTGGCTGCCGTGCACGACGCGGCTGTGGACACGGTGAGCACATACCCAGCTCCGGGCCCTGCCGCTGGGGAAAAGGTGGGTGGCGAGGGCAGCGGGAACCTGCGTTGCCCTCCAGAGCCACGTCCCTTCTCTGCAGAAGGCTCACGGCAGCGCCCACCTCGGGGGTCACGGCAGGGGTAAATGAGAGAGTCCGCGCCAAGTGCTCCTCTGGCTGGGGCCGGGCCCATCGTCAGCCCTGCGTGGTGGGACCAAGCCGTGTTGTCACCTGTGTCAACACATGGGGAGCAGGAGCCACGCACCGCGGCTACATAGGTGTGTGTTACAGGGTGAATGGTGCCCCGTCCCCAGAAGATCCCCCCAGGTCCTGCCCCTGAACCTGTGCGTTTGCCTTATTGGGAAAAAGGGTCTTTGCCAATGCAGTCAAGTCAAGGACCTTGAGATGAGCTCGTCCTGGGTTACTGGGTGGCCCCAGGGGTCACAGCACGTGTCCTCGTAAGAGACACAAGAGGTGACGCTGGCTCAGAGGCGAGGATGGAGCAGAAGTGGGGGCCAGGGGCCCCGGAAGCTGGGCAAGGCCAGGAAGGGGCTCCAGGGGGAGCACGTCCCCCCTTCTAGATCCCAGGCTCCTGCCTCCAGCACCACGAGTGGAATTTTCGGCTGATGTCAGCCACCGAGTTTGTGGTCTTTTGTCACAGCAGCTTCAGGAAACGTCTAGAAACTACCACAGCCTAGAGCCGCAGAGGAGAGCAGAGGCACAGGGCGCGGGACGAAGGGCAGGGAAGCTGCGATGGAGACGACCTCAGAGAGGAGGGAGTCCCACCCCCGGCCACACCCGTCATTCGTCTGAATAGTGACAAGGACAGTCCTCTACACCGAGGTGGTGTTTCCATGACCGAGCTCCTGACAGTCTCTGTGCCATCTCCTCTCATTTGTTATGAGAGGGAACCGAGGCCCAGAGAGGTTAATTAACTGGCCCAAGGCCACACAGCCAGGAGGTAACACCACCGTAGAGCTGGGGTTTTGAGGGGCTCCTGAGCTCTGGGGGACTGTGTGCAGGCCGACCGCCCCATGGACACCCATCCCTGTCTGTGAAGTGGCCCGCATGCTCTCCACGTCCCCCTTCAGAGGCGCCTTCGCCCATTCCTGGCTGCGTCAGGCTGCTGAGTCACCTCAGCGCCTCTGAGGAGCTCAAACCACAGGCCTCCCTGCAGCCCTGCTCCTGGGGGCCCCCTTGGCTCGTGCTCCCTCTCACTTTTCCTGCTAACTCCCTTCCGGGAGGCCCTGAGTTTACAAATCAACCCACTTTGATTATGTTTTAGATGGCCCATTTCCTGTGACATCCGTGGACACAGGACCCCTGGAAGCGGGCCCCAGGGACAGGGTGCCCGCAGGCCGCTGCTCAGGCCCCGTCTGTGGTCCAGCGTGACAGATGGACACATCTTAGCCGGCAGCCAGGTCTGTGGTGACATGCAGGCTTGGGCACTCAGGAAGCCGTTTTCCTAACACGAGCCTCAGCTGCCCCTTCTGTAAAATGGGCACGTAACAGTCCCAACCTCTAGGGGAGCTGGGGGTGTAAAGGAGGTGCCTGGCGCGGCTGTTGGCACTCGCCCCCCCAGCTGCAAAGCCAGTTCCCTCCTGCTGCCTTCTCCTGAGGCTGTCCCGGGCTCCTGGAGTTTAACCCCCTCCCTCCTGCCCCCGTGGACCCTCTCGAATGACCAGGAAGCAAGAAGCAAAGGAAGGCCCGGCACCCTGGCCCGGAGGTGCCAGCTCCAGGGTGTAATTTAGGGCCCTGAACTCCCTGCAGGATCAGGCCGAAATCACCCCCTTGCTCCAGTTCTTTCCCTTTCCTGCCACCCCACCCACTCCCCGGCGGCCCCCCAGGAAGCACTTCCTAATAACTGGCTCGCACACAAATTCTGGTCTCAGTGCCTCCTTCCAGAAGGGCCCCAAGGCTCGTGTGTATTACAGCCAGCCCCCTGCACACCCCAAAACACACTCGCACACACTCACACACGGAGCTGAGACAACCTGACATTGTCCCCTAATAACCTTCCCTTTACCTGGAAAGTGCAGGAGGTTAAGGGCTCCCGTTTTTATCCACTGTTCTCCAGGAAAGGTCTCTGTGCCCCTCTCCAAAGGTACGTTGCACACCCTCAACAAAGGAGAAGAGCAGGACATCGGCAAAGCCACTTTAAAGCACGTTGTTTCAGATATCAGCCTTGCTTGCTTTAGCAACTGCCAAAGCCGGAGAGTTCCTTGTCCCTCAAAATCCCAAAGAAGGTCAAAGAAAACTGGGATGGGATGTTGAGCCAGAGCCAGTTCATTGCCCACCCAACATCCATTCTCTTCTTTCTCAGGAACAGAACCCTAACTTTATTCAAGGAAGTTGGGTGACGAAAGTCAGATAAAAGGCCACATTACCTCACTTCCCTTGCTAACAGGAGGGCAGTGAGATGGAAGCAGAAGTTGTTGGGCAGGGCTTCCAGAAAGGCTCCCAAAAAAGCAAGTGTGTATCCTTTTTATTTCTTTCCTTCTTCTACCTGGAACACAGACGTGATGGCTGGCACACAGTAGCCATTTTGTGACCTTGAGAATGGAAGCCAAGCCCCAAATATAGGAGATAGGAGTGTGGGTTCCCGATGGCTCTCTGGAACGACCTACCTGGCTGGGGAGTCCCTGACCCCTTTGGCCTGTGAGAATAAGCCTCTATTTTATTTAAGCCTCTATGTTCCAGGTCTCTTACTTGAAGCTGGATACATCTCCTAACTGAGATAGATGTCGGCACAGATCTACAGTTGTGGTCCTAAGTCAAACACCAGGTCACTCTCCTCCCACCCCTCTCGCCCAACACGGTCACCTGCTCACAGAGACTTGCTCACGAGGTGCAGCCACCTCCTTTACTGCCTGTCCTGGTCACCAAGAAAGCCCCCCAGCTCTGGGGCCCAGACCTGCTACAACAATTGGAGAATCCCACCTTCTGGCCTCAGGCCAAAGTGGGGACAGGTAACCCCTGGTGGTTCCTGAACTGCCCCTCACAGGGGAAAAAGAGCGAAACGCTTTATCTCGTCTCTCCCTCTGCCAGGCCTACAGTCTCCACAAAGCTACAATTTTTAAAAAGATCACTGTGCCAAAGCAGTGCTACTCAAAATAGCTGAAAACCTGTAACCCACCCAAACGTCCATCTGCAGTAGAATGGATGATTAAGTCGGGGAGTGTTCACACCATGGAAACTATACAGTGACGTAATGAGTCGTTTTACTACTACACACAACACAGAGGAAGCTCACGAACACCGTGTTGAACAAAATAAGTCCGTGGCCAAAGAGTATCTGCTGCCTGAGCCCAATAACATAAAGTTCAAAAACAGGCAAAATTACCCTGTGGGGGAGACGTCGTGGTAGATGGCGGAGCACGGGGGCTGCTGGGGTGTGGCCGCGTCCTGTTTGGCACCTGGAGGGGGTCTATGCAGCGTGTCCCCTCTGTGAGACCCCCCGAGCTGCGTAATTAACGTGCACTTCCGCACGCATCTTAAATGTCAGTAAAACATGCATTAAGAAGAACTGCAAGTGAAGGGTGAAGGCACCCGCGGGAGGGAGAGTCCCTAAGCTTGGCAGAGCTTGGCGGCCCCTGTGCGCCTGCCTGGGGAAGCAGCCGGGGCCGGGCCCGAGTGGGAGGCTGTGGCACCCGCATTTGAGTGGCCTAGGAAAGGGGGCTGCTTTGAATGAGCCGTGCTGTGGGAAGGGGGGCACCTGGCAGGGGCGGGACGGGGTGGCAAACCGCCCTGTGTCTCGTCGGACAGCTGAACCGTCCCCAGACCTTGTCGTGAGGCTGTTTCCAGCTGAGAGGGGCTCAGCTTGTCTCAGTGTCGAGACCCTCAAACTCGGGAGCGGAAGCTGGGGAGGGGGTGGAGGCAGAGGAGCCCACCTGGGCACAGGGAAGGACCCTCCAGCACATTCTGTCACCTTCACGATAATCCTGCACGCCGGTGTGATCCTGGGTGTGTGCCGATCACGGTCTTTGGGCTTGAGGAGGGTGGGAGGAGATGGAGAGATTGTTGGTGCACAACACTCAGATGAAAAACCTTTTGTGTGCGTCTTTGCACATTTGACCAAATATTGCTACAAGAATAGTTCCTTGAAGTGGGATCATTAGATCAAAAGGAAAGTACATCTTACCATTTCACAATCAGATAGATCTTGCCAAATCACTCATCAAAAACAAAAACAAAAACAAAAACACAACCACACTGTGCCCATTTACACTTTTCTTCTGGGGCCTGGAAGGTTCTCTCGCCCCATGTCCTTGGCAGTCCAGGGAATCCCCTTTCAAATTGATGCCAGCCTGATGGGATTCCGACGTTTCATTCCAAGCCCCTTGGATCAGGATTACGTCACCCGCAGGCTCCGGGGCTGCCAGCATCTCCTCTGCACTGAGCCCTTTGTGTCCTTTCCCAAACTGGTGTTTGCGTGTTTGGTTTTCTTATTGGTTTGTGGGGACTTCTTACATGGTGGATTTTAACCTTCCACCTGTCCGTGGACTACAGGCTACAAACATTTTTTCTCAGTCAATTATTTGACTTTCACCCCTTCAATGGGGATTTTGTGTTTTTATTTTTGTGTTTGGTGTTCAGAAGTGTTTCACTTGTGTGGTCAGCTTCGTTCATCTTTTCTCTTTGTCTTTGGGAAATCCCTGCTCCTGAACCGCACAGCCTGGCCTCTGTCTCCGTCTGTCTCGCCCCTGCCCGCTCTGCACGACGCCGGGGGGCTCCCAGGCCCACCCTCTGCGTCCCCAGCCTCATCGTGGCCGTGCTCGAGGCCTCTCGCTTTGCCTCCTTCTCTGGTCTGACATAGTCACCTCCTTGAACCTCGGCCCAGCCCCAGGGTCATCATGCGGGGCCGTTGTTTCTACCAAGAGGGAATCACCTGGATGTTTACAGAACCATCTGGATGGTTCCGGAATGATCCAAGTCATCCAAGGCTTCCCCTCTCCCCCTGGCCCTGCCAGCTCTGCTCCTGCTCGGTCTCTTTCCTGCCCTCTCAGACCAAACCCCCAGCAGCACCTTCCTGACCCGACCGTGCCCTTCACCCCGCCTCGCGCAGCACATCACCACAGGCCACAGTGGTCACAGCCACGCAAGCCACAGGTGATGCCACTGCCTCGGCCAGCTCTGCTACCCTTTCACAGACAGACCACTGGGGAGGCTGCACTGCTGGCTCCCAGCTCCTGGCTCCCAGCTCGGCAGCAGGAAAAGTAGAAAGAACGAATGGCCGTGCAAACATCTCTGCCATCGGGGGACAGCAGGGCGCAGTCGACAGCCCGTCCAGCTGTGAACTTCCTGGACAGGGAGCCGGGAGGGACGCCGTGGCCGGGCCAGGGGCAGGGGACGCCAGCACCAGCTGCTCCCCGTCACTCCCGGCTCCCCGGGCTCTTGGGGAGCCCCTGCCAGGGCAGTCAGGAGCAGAGGTTCCCCTGTGCCCACAACAGGCTCAGTAGACCCACCCCAGGGGGCCAGGAAGAGGCCGGGGCCCTGCAGCTTCTGGCCTTCCACCCATTTGCGTTGGCAAAGGGGCCGGGTGGCATGGCTGTGGGTGCCTGCGCAGGGAGCCGGTGAGCGCCCTTCCCAGCTGCTCTGGGCAGTGACGGCACCCATGGCCTCCGCTCAGCTCACTCGGGGCGGCTCACGGATGGCCTCGCTGCCCACTGGGCTTCCCCACGCGCCTGGAGCCCGGGGGTCCAGCTGTAGCTGGGCACCGACAGACTGAATGAGAAACACAAGACAAGTCGGGGAGACGCTCGTGGGAAACCAGAGGGAGGGGTGGGAGGTGGGGGGAGCCCTGAGACGGGGTGAGGAGCAGGCGGGGCCTCGGTGCCACCTCCAGAGCGGAAATGATCCGAATGTGGGGGACCCCGAAGGTGCTGCAGTCGGGGGCTGTTGGCTGGCAGCGCTCCTTTTAGCGTCTTCTTTCCCGCAGGATGGCAGGATGGACGCGGCTGGCACCGGCTGGGGGCGCGGGAAGGACAGCGCATCAAGCCCGCAGTGCAGAGAGCCCCCTCCCCGTCCATCCTCGCTGGCCGTCGTGGGCCGCAGGGACGAGCCAATGCGGGGATGGCCGAGCGCAGGGTGCAGCCTGGGTCCCCGGCCAGCTGCCCACCTCAGACAGCGGGGACTCCGTCCTGCCCACCCCGCAGTCCTCTGGGCGGCCTTCTGGTGCATCATGCAGTGGTCGGGAGTTGACCTAAGCGCGTTGAAAGCACAGTTGGCCCGACCGGGGTTCGGACGCTGTATGTGATTTATATGCGTAATTGCAGCTGCCAGCGAGTCGGGGGCCCGGCAGTTTACAGGTGGAGGCCCCAGGAGCCTTTACAGCCATCAGCCGAAGCGGGCAGGTGCCCTGGACCACCGGCCCCAGGACGCTGCAGTCTCTGGGGAGAAGGCGAGCCTGGCCAAGACCTTGATTCAGGACTTCCACCCTCAGAGCCGGGAGCCGAGAAACTCCTGTCGCGTGGGCCGCCCACTGCAAAGCTAGGCCAGCAGGTGAGACGAGGGAAAAACCATGGGGGAGTGGGGTGAGGCCAGACCCTCAGCCTGCAGAGACCCCCGTGCAAAGGGGGTTCTCTGTGACAACGAGCTCGTTCTTTCACGCACCAGCAGTTGCACCCCGACCCCTTCCGGGCCCTCCCACCAAACTTGCTTCTCCACCTCAGACCCACCTGCCCCTCGGCCCAGCCCACCTTCCCTCACCCCAGCAGGTTCCAGAGAAAGGGCCCAGGTCCTCTTCATCTGGGATTTTCTTTTCATTCTTGGTGTTTGTTTTATACTTTATTGTGGTAGCACATCTACAACACAATGTTTGCCATTTTAACCGTTTTTGAATGCACGATTCAGTGGCATTAATCCCATTTGCAGTGCTGTGTGGCCATCACCACCACCCATTACCAAACCCCAGGGTTTTAGAGCCGGGATCGTGAGTGAGTTTTAAGCGTCTGCTGTGGTTCCAGGTGGGTCCTCGTGCTCCCGAGCAGACGTCGGCCACGTCCCTGGGAGCTGCAGGTCACCCGCAGCCAAGGAGGCCAGTTCCTGTCTCACGGGATCCAGCGGCTGCCCCTGCTGAGAGGGGTGGGAGGTAAACGCCTGATCCCTCCTCTGGTGGGCGGTGGTGACAGACGCAGCCTCGGGAGGCCTCTCAGCAGCGCGGCCCGTGCACCCCTTCCCGCCCGGGCCTGCTCCAGGGGTCCCACCACCCGCCGCGCCCCAGGCTCCACTTTTAGGGGAATCAAAACTAAGACCCCACACGGGCACCACAGCATCAGTTAGCCATTGACGAACAAGCTGTGGGGTGTTTCCATCGGCCGTTCAG
>PVKY010008432.1:0-14068 GCA_004027775.1 Bradypus variegatus
CATAAGCCACCCTACCCCTGCCCAGCACACACCCAGAGGACAGGGCCCAGGGTAGCCAAGGGGCGCCGTACTTGGATGGAATTGAAGAGGACCAGCCCAGAATTTCCGTCCCAGCCTGAACAAAGTGAAACACATGCACATTTTGGGAATGTCCAATTTATACCTATTACACTACCCTGTGTGTGTGTACAGTGTGCTGGGTACACTGATACAATCTCTCAGCATTCTGTGACTTAGGTATTACTATTATTTACCCATTTACAGATGGGAAACTTAAGCTCAGAGTGGTTGCCTCCTTTACTCAAGGTCATATATTAATATGCCAAAGCTGGGATTCAACCCCAAATGTGTCTGAAATCAGAGCCCCGAACCCCTGATGACCACCTATACTTGCTTCTCAGAAAGTTGCTCATCAAATGTGCCAGTGAAAATGGAGCTGGAGAGGGAGGAAATTCTTCCATGGCACAACCTGGATCCCCAAAATTCCTATCTGGTTGGCAAGATGGGTGACCTAATAAGATGACATTTAACAGGGAAAAGGCACAGCACCAGAGCCAGGGCCTGGCAGCAGTGGGTGGCCGAGACACTGGGGGCTCTCCACTGACCATGCAGAGTGTGAGGACACGGTGGGACGTGGAGCCAAAAAGGCATGTTCGAATCCTCGGCTGCACAGGAACCTAGAGCAGAAGAGAGAAGTCACTCTTATACCTTTGTCAGGCAACTCCAGTGTATTGTGAGCACTTCAAGGCAATTAAGCACGAGAAGGTGGACAAACTAAAGCACATTCAGAGAAGCAAAGTGGAAAAAGAGCCTGAGAAGCAGCGGGCAGTCCCAGGTCCACACACTTGTCTGCCACTTGCATTTGCGTGAGACCCTTGGCAAATACTGAGCTGTCTGAGCCCGTTTCTCATCTTGTAAAATGGAGTTATGATGGTTCTTTGCCAGGTTGTTGTAGGGATTAGTGCTAAATTAGATATATAAGAAATAGTCCCTATAGTGTTATTCAGAGGAAAGTGATCAAGATACAGATGGCTGACTTGAAATATTTGAAAATCAGCCACTGTGAAAAGGAATTAAGCTTGTTCCATACAAAACTAAGACCAAAGAATGGTTAGAAGTAACCAAGAAATAGATTTGGGTTGGACTTAAGGAAGCTATTTCTGGCAGGCAGAAATGTGTGCAAAGGGATGTGCTGCACCAGAAACAGGGCAGGCTCCCCATTCCCGGGGACTGGGTGGGGGTGGGGTGCAGAAGACATGGCGTGACAGCTGCTCGGCCCTTTGCAGGTTTGGAGGATCGAAGACAATATTGGACCAGAGGACCTAACAGTTCCTTCTCTCGAGGAACTCAACATAAGCTGGTCCAGAAAGGAAATTAATTTTAAATTCCTTTGTATTGTCTTCAAATCCATGAGAACACCCTTGTACATAAATCTATGTCCTCATCTGTACTTAATCCTCAGAAGACATTACTCTAAGTGGAAGTCCTAGATCAAAGGGCATCAGTACTTTTAAGACTTGGGCTACATATTGCCCAATAGTTTTCCTGAAGGTGTACAAATTAAAAATCCCACTGGTAGTAGGTGAAAGCACCTCTTTCCCTGCAGCCTCTTCAACATGGAGAGTTAGCATTTCCAGACTGTCTGCAATTTGGGGATGTATTCATTTCCTGTGGCTGCTACAGCAAATTTCCACAAATGGTGTGTGTGTGTGTGGGGGGGTTTAAAGCAATAGAAATTTATTCCCTCACAGTTATGAAGGCCAGAAGTCAGAAATCAAGGTGTTGCAGGGCCACGCCCCCTCCAGAGGCTCTGGAGAGAATCTGTCCTTGCCTGTCCAGCTTCTGGTGGCTGCCAATGCGCTGTGGCGTTCCTTGGCTGTGGCTGCCTCACTAATCCCTACCTTCATCTTCACGTCACCTTCTCCTCTGTGTGTCTACATCTACTGTCCCTCTGTCTGTCTCTTCTGAAGATACCTATGGGTGTGCACAGGGTCCACCTGGATAACACAGGATAAGCTCCTCCTCTGAAGATCTTTAACCAAATCACCTGTTCTGCTGTATGTCGCAGCCCATGAGGGCCATGCCAGTCCGGAGGCCAAAGAAGACAACAAGCATTTTCTGATACGTGAACTTTTATTCAGGGCTTACTTACAGGGTGAGAAGTCGTGGAGAGATCATGGCGGCTCTCTCAGGCCAGGCAGGCATCGCGTTCACAGGGAAGACGACCAAGTGATGCAAAGAGGACAGAAGGCCTTTTATAACGGTTTAATACAAAGGCCTTCCTAAGGGTGGGGGGAGCATAGATGCAGGAATAGGCCATTCTGACCTGGGGGTGGTGCAGGAAGGACTAGAATAACACTTGAACAATTACATGTTGCTCTTTTTGTGAGACTAAGAGCCTCTCATTTCCTGCCTGCTTGCATAAAGTTACATTTTAAGGTCAATTTACCCTTTTTTTCTTTACTGGCTTAGAAAGGCAATAGGTTAAACATTTAGCTGCCTAGGTCATGCAGACTGCTGTGCACCAAAGATCTGCAGGCCTGTTTTGCTCAGGCCACTGGTTGCCACACTGTATAAGGTCAAATAGTTTCCCTATTGTGCAGACAGCCTGGTGTGTTGGTTCAAGCGCAGGCTCCAGGAGTGAGCTGGGGGCTGAAGTCACAGCTCCCCACCACTGACTGGGTAACCCAGGGCAGGCTCTTTGGCCTCAGTTTCTTTATCTGGAGTTGCCCCATCTTCCAGGAATTGTTGTGAGAATTAAATAAAATCATGTAAGTGATGTGGCCAATGGCAAGTGCTTTCATTGCTTTGGTGAATAGCAAACTTGAACTTCTTGCTGTATGCATTATTTTTCTTCTCACATGAATATTGTGTATGTTTTTTGCCCACAATTTATTTGCATGCAGGGCATTTTCTTAATGATCTTTTAGTCATTCTTTATCTGTTAATGAAATGAATGCTGGTTCTTCTCATTTTTAATCCTAGATATGCATTAGAATCATCTGGGGGCTTTGAAAAATTAAATCAGAATCTCTGCAGGTGAGCCTGGGCATTGGAATTTTTTAAGTTCCTCAGGCTATTCTCATCTGTTAAAATCCAGTGGTCTTTTTAACATTTGCTTGCTGATTTTATTTAATTTGAGTTCAGAAGTTTAAATGTTTGTTTATCTAGCCATGTTTATCCTTCTCCTATGTGATTTCTTCGATGTCTTACGTTTAGGCAACTTTTCCCGTGCGAATAGTCACACGATTATTTTGGTTCCCTACAACAGCTTCACCTCTCACTTGTTTTGTGATCTTGGCAGGTTTCTGAATCTTTCTGGGCTTCAGTTTTCCAAAAATATGGGAATTGGACCATCAGACTTTCCCAAAGTCTTCTGAGATGCTTTTTTGGAAAAATGGTTTCCTGGCCAAATAAGTTTGGAAAATGCACATTAATGTGTCAAAAGTTCTGAGAAATCATAAAATAAAGAAAAGTTACCCAGCAAATCCATTCCTGGGTATATACTCAAGAAAACTGAAAACATATGTCCAAACAAAACCTTGTACATGAAATTCATAGTAGCACTATTCATAATAGCCAAAAAGTGGAAATAACTCAGATATCCATCAACTGATGTGTGGACAAGTAAAATGTGGTATATCCATACAATGGAATATTATTCAGCCATAAAAGGAACTAAGTATGGACTTGTGTTACAACATGGATGAACCTTGAAAGAATTATGTTGAGTGAAAGAAGCCAGTCACCAAAGACCACATACTGTATGATTTCAGTTTTATGAAATGTCCAGAATAGTCAAATCTATTGAGACAGAAAAGATTAGTGGTTGCCTGGGACAGGCAATGGGGCAGGAATGGGGAATGACTGCAGCTGAGGTTTCTTCTTGGAGTAATAAAAGTGTTCTAAAATTAGATTGTATTGATGGTTGCACAACTGTGTGAATATACTAAAAACCGCTGAACTGTATGCTTTAAAAGGGTGAATTTTATGGTATGTGAATTATGTCTCACAAAGCCGTTTAAAAAAAAAAGTGAAGAAAAAGAAAGGTTAGGATTTTGGAAGAGCTAGATGCTTCCCAACTCTGTCCATGGCTAACTCCGTGACCTTGAGCAAGGTTTTTCAACATCTTTAAGGCTTATTTTCCTCATCTGTAAAACATGACCCATACCACTTTTCATTGTACAATTGAAAGGACACTTCCACAACCATTAGCTCATATGCTTCTTACAGCATCTTCAGGAGGAGGGTAAAGCAACAGAAATGCAATCTGAAGCCTGGTGAAGGGGTTTGTCTTAGTTCATACTACTGCTAAGCAGTGGTGTCTGGATCTGAACCTATTTCTGTCAGGCTGGGCACTTTGAATACCTGCCCAGCCAGTGTCACTGGGTTGCTGAGAGGTTTGTGGCAAAATGTGTGTGGATGTGCTCTGAGCACTAGAAACTGTTAGGCAGACATGAGGGATACTGGCCCGTGAAAATGGGTGAGGGGTGGTCTGGGTGGATCTCAACCCCACACCCACTTCCCCTGAGGCTAGATCAGCATTTTTGTTTCAACCTGTGGCCCCTGATCATCCACTTAACCTCTCTGAGCTTTGGGTACCGTCTTATTAAAATGGGAAGGTTAGTACTTATTTCATGGAAGCTAGAGGGAGGCTAATAATAACAATAGCGGCCCACTGATTGATTGCTTCAAAGGTAGCTTGCACTGAGGACCTGCAATGCCTCGTGAAAGGCTCTTGACAATTCTATGAGTTAGGTCTGATGGCCCCATTAAAAAGAGGAGCAAATGAATGCACAGAAGCTCATCATTTTATAGACTGATTTTTTTCTAATTAATTTTATTGCCCATTTTTAAAACAATGAGACTTTTAAAGGCTGTATATTCTGCAACAGTGTGTACTCCCTTTAACCATTTCCTTAGTATTTGACTTCTGCTCCTATTTTATTTTTAAATATAAACAATGCTATAGTGGGCAAACTTACACATAAATCTTTCTGTACCTCTCTGCTTATTTCCTTGAGGTAGATTCTTGGAAGTGGAATTACTAGGTCAAAGGCTATAACCAATGACTTTCCAGAAAAGGAGGGCTGAGGTGGCTGTGCTCCCATGAGCAGTGCTGGGATCCCAGAGGAGGTGATCGGTGATCAGGTTCAGCATTGTCTTCTCTCATCTATTTGGATGATCCCCTGAAGATTGGGCTTACCCAACTTCACTCTTGATATAATTTATAGTAACTGGTTACTTGAAATAGTCAGTTTCATAGACCTAAAGAGCTGTCTGGAAATCCCCAGGGCACATTCCCACCAAACCCTCATGGGCAAGGTAGAGAATAAATCAAGAGGGAATTATTAGTCCCACTGACAGTCTCATGCCAGAAACTTTGTGCTGAGATCTACCGTGCTATCTGCTGCCTGAAAATAACTATCTTGATAAGAAATACAGGACTTTGAATTTGTCAGCATCCAATCAGCCAATAATAATAATAGCTGGCACTGAGTGTTCACTCAATAAAGTATGTGTATTAATTCATTTAGGCCTGATAATAATTCTATGAAGTAGACTTTTTCATTATCCTCATTTTCCAGTTGAGGAAACTAAGGCACAGAAAGGTGGAGTAATTTGTCCACAGTCACACAATGAGTGAGTATTAGGATTCCAGCCAGTTTGACTCTACTGGCCACACTCACCCGTCATATTATACTGTCGGGCAGATAGGCAACATGTACTTTTGGCCAACAAATCTTGAGTTACAGGAGGGAGAAGAAGTCCAAGACCCCATCACTGGGACTCATTTGGTGAGTCAAGGTATAAAAAAGAGAAAACGGTTTTCATCCACTTTCCTTTGCGTTCAGTGTGGGTGACCTTTCCTTACACCTGTTCGCAGTGCTGCCGAGAGTGAGCGGAACCAAGAACGGGTGCGGCCGCCAAGATTCTCCATGTCCTGCCCAGACACAGCTGTGCCATTCCCGCTCTCTTCTCAGCAGGGCTGATGAGGCAGTGCCATGCATGTGCCTGCCCACGGGTACCATGTTTCCCCCTGATTTACTGGTGCAATAAGGTGCAGAACTGAGAGCTGGGCCTTGCGAGGGGGAGGATGATGCTGGCCTGATGTGTTATCAGGCACAGCCTGTGCTCAGAGAGCTGGGTGGAGAGAGGAAGTTCCCGATGGGGGGATGGATGGATAAATGAATGGCTGGATCGGTAAAGATCTTGGTACCATTTTTTTTACTAGTCTGCACTAAATTTTAAGTTCCATGAGAGCTTGGACCCTGCTGCTTTGTTCCCTGCTGTGTCCCCAGAGGCCAACAACACTATGCGGCACAAGGTGGGCTGTGGACAAATGTTAGATGAATGAATGGTAGCTGGTGCTATAAGGTTGCCAAACAGATGAACAAAACATTCAGTTTTGTGGAGTTAGGAAAATAGATGCAAAACATTAAAACAGAGGAAAGGAAAGCCAGATGTGGAAAAAAACAGCAGTGAAAGGAAGTAAAGTGAGATACCGAGTGGGAAGCTGGGGTGATAAAAGAAAAGCTAGGGGAAGTGAGCTTGTTCTAGCACTTGAAGGATGTGCAAGAGGCTGCCTGCTGGGAAGATAGAAAGAGGATGGTGTGCCCAGGTGTGGGCAAGTGGTGAGAGGAGAGGTTGTAAATGGGCATGGAGGCCTGGCTGGAAAGCCCCTGGGGCGCTCTGACCCTTTGTCCTGAGGCTGGGCCCCAGGATCCTGGAGCATCAGAGCTGGGGGCCTCCCCCGTCACGGCACCAGGCTGCCTTGCATGATGGGGCTGGGCGTGGCATGGGGCTGGCCTGTGGTTTCCTGCCCACACACCGGTCACATCTGGTTTCCTCTTGAAGCAGGGGTCGTAGGGAGCACACAGTGGAAATGCAACGTCAAGATCAGCACGGAGCAGGGCCCCTGGGCAGCGCCGCTCCCGTGAGGCTGACTCATAGTACAGAAGGTGGGCTTTCCTTCCCTGCTTCATGTGGGCTGAGTGAAGGCCCATTTAGATGCCAGCAAGGGTCTGGGTTGGGAGAGGGGCAGGAGGGGAGGCTTTAGAAATGGAGACTCTCCATCAGCAAATTCCTGTGAGAAGGTGGACAAACATTAGGCATTCACATGCTTGGGAATGAGAGAAACAAGTCAAATGCTGATCCCTGGGGGTGAGCCTTTGGGCCACGGGGACACCATCTGCCCCTGCCTCCTTGTCCCGCCACCCAGCCTGAGGGCCTCACCCGGGTGGGGAGTGGGCGCCGCCACACTGAAGACCGGGAGGACAGGAGGGAGCACCGGCCTCAGGATGTGGTGCACCTGCAGAATGAAGGCAACAGCAGAGTCAGAAGTGGTGGGTTTAAGCTTTCCCCACAGCTCAGGAGCCCAGCAGCCTTATCAAACTGCATTTGCAAGGTCAGGATCCTGAAAGTCTCCAGTTCTACAGGGTTGGTGTGGGGAGAGAAGGAGATGAAATATCGGTGGCCTGCCCTGGCTGCCCCCAAGGGGTCCTGTTGCAGGGAGGTTGCTCTGTGGGCCTGCGGAGGGGCCCCTGTGAGCGGCCCAGGAAACCAGGCTGCACAACGCCACTGCAGAGCCGCAGGAGTGCGTCCCGGCGCTGGCCAGGGCTGCCTTTGATGTGCCGGGTTTCCCTTGGGGGAGCCTGTGACTCAGACACCAATGACGCCGGCATTGCCGGCTCCGGTGCGTGGGAGGCCTGGGCTTCTCAGTTTCTCTCAGACGGGCTCTCCACAGAGGCCCAGCCCTCCCTTAGGGAGGGTCGAGGGCTTCCGCTAGGCCAGTGCTTCACCTTGAGCCTGCTCAGAAATCATCTGAAGGGCTTAACACACCCTGCCAAGCCACACTCAGAGTTTCTGATTCAGTAGGTCTGGGGTGGGGCCTGAGAATTTGCATTTCTGATCAGTTCCTGGTGTGGGGTGTCCACACTTTGAGGACCACTGCATTAGGCTTATCTATGCCTAATCCCAAATCCATCCAAAATGGTGCGGAGGCCTGGCCCCATTCAGACTGCACAGGCCCTCAGTGCCCACTCGTTGACGCAGGGCTGGTTTGGGCCATGATTCCACCCCACGGGCCCCCTCCCTCCCGCCATTCTGCCCTCAACCACTTCTGCTTTCCGAGCCCCATGCTGGGGAGGGGTCCCAACCCTGGACTGAGTTCCCGGCAGGGGTGGGGGCAGGTTGGAGGGGTGAGTTTCCCTGCCCAATGGAGACAAAGAACCTGCTCACCAGTTTCTCCTCCCTTGGCCTCTTGCTTAGGACACAGCTCAGGAGGCCTTTAGGGTCTCTGGGGCACCTCCTCCTTGGGCCCCGGGCCACCATGCTCACCCCACATGGCTTCTGTCCTCACTGGGTCCTTTTCCACAGGGGCCTCCCTCGTGCATGGCTGAAGCCAGATCCCCCTGCAGCTTTCCCAGCTGTCACTCCCTGACCCCTCTGACCTGGAGCTTTAACTTGCTTGGCCTCCTGCTGGTGAAAGGGTCACAGCACCTTATCTGGAGCTTTCCTCCAGTTCCTCAAAGGGGAGGGTGAATGAAGGAACGAGGCCAGGACGCTGGGGGCCAAAGCCTCGGGAATGCTGGTCCCCGTGGGAAATGCTCACCTCCTGCCAATCCTGCCGAAAAAGTACACATGAAGCAATTATTTAACAAAGGGAAAAGCAATAAAGGAGCTCAAATATTTGTTGACTAAAGGAACACAAAAGCTACTTTCCATGATGCATTCTCAAAAGAAAAAAGCTCTTAAGAAAAAACACCTTGATGTGTGAGAGCCCTCAGGTATGCATGGAAAGCCTTTGAACTTTTGACCCAAGATGTGGACATAGGAGCCTCTTAGGTAGGAAAATTTGGGGGGCACCGTGATTTCCAGTGAGTTCCATGGCAGCTAGTGTCCCAAGCTTGGTCTTGGGAACAATATGTTTGGGAAACAGTAGGTTAAACAGATATAAGTTGGTCACTGTTCTCAGGGACTTCTCTGAGCCTGGAGTGGGGAGGGGACTGACTCTGGCTACCCTGAAACACTTAGACCATGCCCCCCTACACCCTCTGCCCCAGGGCTTGTTTCTGCTAGATATGTGAGTAAAGGTGGGGTGGAAGTGAAGATGTTTTTTTATTTCCTAACTGAGCGCCTCTCAGCTCAGAAGCATCAGCATTTGTGCCCAGTAAGGGAAGACTTCCTTTCCTCCAGGCCTCCTCCTTGAGTAGCTACTGAGGATCCTGAGTAACCTGAAGATCCAGGGCAAGGGGCTCCACCCACCAAAAAACACACATGGGTGAGCCCTGCAGCTCCAGCTGCTGGGAATGGAGTTGTGCTCACCCCACCCAGAACTCAGGAGCTAGAGGAGGACTCCAGTGGGAATATGGGCCGACAGGTGGACGAGAGTTTGGAGGGATGTTCCTGATGATCATCATTCATGCCCCTCTCCCTGCCTGGGCATGGGATGGCAGTCATCAGGGAGATGGGGTCAGGAGGGCAGAGCAGGGTAGGGGTCACTACTTGGAGGGCAAGCTAGAAGCCGGCACTTCTGGGAAGACAGGGTCACCTGCTGCTCCGGTACCCTGACAGCCACTTAGCTTTGTCCTTTCTGAGGACTGCATCCCCGCAGCGACTCGGCCACGGGAAGGGCGCCTGTGGTGGAGCTCCCTGGAGGGAGGGCTGGGCTCTGTCTGTGCGGACTCTGCCGTGGGAGACGAGCAGCCAGGGAGGACGTCTGTGACCAGCACAGGAAGCTTGTGGCTCCTGGTCCTGCCAGCATGGGTTCCTTTCCTGTGGGGCTCTCAGAACAGAAATGTTCTGGAACACCAGCTGCCCACAGCCGGGCAGGATGCTACCCTCGCCCTTTATGGTCAAAGGAGAAGGTGTGTGAAATCTTTCCTGGAGCTCAGTGGAGGCAGCAGGAGGAAGGGGTCAACACCATGTCTCCTGGCTTCTTACCCTACTGGGGACTGCGCCCCAGCTCTGCTCCAAGGGAGCTGGGGGTGGGGGCAGATTTCAGACTTGAGCTATTCTTGATTCCCAGGGGGAGCAGGTTCATTTGAGGCTAGTGTGAGAGTGTGTGTGTGTGTGTGTGTGTGTGTGTGTGTGTGTGTTCTAATTGCTCTGGAGAGCAGCTTGGAAAAGGGTGGAGGGTGCAGAGTGGAGTGGAGGGATAAACTGGGATCCCCTGAATACTTGGATAACAGCTCACCTTCTCAGGAACCCAATCAGCACAGTCAATAGTCTTCCAATAGGGAGCTTGTCCAGCTGGGAATGGCCCACTTCCCCAAGTGGTCAGTGGATACGTGGCTGTGAGGCCTCCCTTTATGTCCTCCTAGGCCACCAGAGCAGTTGTTTGCACGCATACACACATGGGGACCCTGTGGCCACAGGTAGCCTGTCCATCAGAGAAGCCCCCATCTTTCAGACCACTGGGGAGCTTTGCTCCTCTCTGCTCTTGTTCTGGCAACTGCCTGGGCCAGGCCCTAGCTTGTTCTCACATGTGCCTCCTCAGCCTTGACTCTCCCCATTCCTACTCCAATCCCAGTTTAATCTCCTCTTCTCCACACCCGCCTCCATCCCCAGCTTGCTCCCATCTTTGGCGTTTCAGTAGGTAGCCTTAAACTTCCAGAAGCAAATAGGACATTGAGGAAAGTTTGGCACAGGTAGGGGTGAAGGGAATGGTTTCCACCCACTGGTCCACTGGTTTGGAGTCTCCAGGCCTTTGCAGAGATGACAGACAGCTTGTTGGACAGGCATGGACAGGACCACCTGTTCCAGCACTCTCAGCTTCCCTCCATAGCAGTGCTGGCTGCTGAGGACCACGTTGGTGTCATGTGGTCCTCTTGTCTGTTGCCTTGGCCTGTCACCAAGAAAGGTAACTTTCTTAGCACCATTTCAGCCACGCTTCAGTTCCTGGTGCCCTCACTGTTTCAACTTGTGGCCTCCCTGAGCCACTGTCTCCCTGAAAAACCCTGGAGCTCACGAGAGAGGTTGCTACCTAAGGACACTGGCCCTTATACCATCACATAACCCTTCTGCTCTTGGCCTAGGATAACCAAGATCAGGGTAACTCTGGGCCACAGCTACTGTCCTAGCATGGGAAGGACCCTTGGGACCATCCAGTTCCCCTGACCTGATGTCGGTCTGGGTTTTTAGGTTCCCATAAATCTGTTCAGGTCAAATCATTGTGCAGAATGGAGGAAATCCACCAACTTGGGAAGTTTCATTTCTCCTACCAGGAAACCAGCACTACATTCAGCCCCTCCTGCCTTCCCAACAGGTTCTCCTCACAGATGGAGAGGCAGTGTACTATGAGGCACGATAGGCAAAGCATTGGAAAGGCCCCATCAGCAGAAAGAGCCTGGGGTTTGGGCTCGGCTCTGCCCTGACTAAGCACTCCTCACTCAACTTTCCAGAGCCTCAGCTCCCCTGCTCTGAATCATGGGCTCAACGATGCTACTGCCCTACCCAGTTCAGAGGAGCTGTGAAAGTCCAGTGTAGCCCTACGCAGTGTGTGCTTGCTCTGGGCTTACAGTGAGTGGGGGCACTATCGTGTCACAGATTCCAACCTTAGCAATGCACCTCTTTGCTACAGGGAGGTTTCAGACTGAAACGTCTAAGAGCTTGCCCTTTAAGAGATTACTAAATCCCTAGTTAAGGGCAATAACCAGGCAGGACTGGGAGTGCCATAAACATGACAGGCAGGAAAGCACCTAGGCAAACCTCCCTACCTAGGATTGCACTTCTGTTTCCAGGTTGCTGGGATTTGCGGGGACCTTAGTTCACCTACACCCAAAGGAAAGTCCCCAAGCCCTGCAGATGCTTTTCACCCAAAATGACTGTAGATGAGGCCCCTCCAGACCTCAGGTTTGGGGAGCAGAAGGACACTGAGTTGTGAGTGAGTCGGGGCCCCTACTGGGTAGTGCCAGCTTCTCAACAGCTGAAAAGGGTGGTGTTGGGATGTGCTTGGAGCCAGCTGGCTGTCAGCATTGAGACTCCCACGGGCAGGACCTCTTGGAAATGTAAACCTAGGCTCCTGACCCTCTGCTCAAAAACTTTCCTCCCCATTGTTGTCAATATAATTGCTGAGCTCTTCACCTTGTTCCATGAGGCCCAAGGCCCACCTGGTATGGCCTGCTGGCTCTCCATGTTCAGGGCCCACCATGCTCGGGCTCACCACCCTCCCCGCTCCTTCCCAATGTCAGCCCACACCACACTGGCATTTTCTCTGTTCCTAGTAACCCTGCTGTTTACACCACAGGAGCATTTGTAGATGCTATTCCCTCTCATTAGAATGATCTTCCTGCTCCTCTTTGCCTCATTACCTCCTGCTCTTCCTTCAGATCTTCTCAGCCAGGTCAAATCCTCCTTTTATGAGTACCATGTCCTTGTTCTTGCAAGCAGTTATCATCATTGCAATTTTGCTCATGTTGTCCTACCTGATTAATGTCTGCTTCCCTGACTTGGCTGCAAAGTTTCATGACAATCTGTGTTCCTTCCCCAGTGTATCCCCAGTGCTTGGCATGGAAGGATGGATGGATGGATGGATGGTGTTAACTGTTTGCATGTTTGCTATATCCATTGCTGAAATATTTGTCACCCTGGAAGCCCCCATACCAAATGGCATAGGCTGGTTTCAGGACCACTTACCTTGGCTGACCCAGTCCTCAAACCCTGGGAAGCCTGGGGAGGGGGAGGATGTTATTCCTCCAAAGACTGAGATCCTGGCATCTGTGGCCTGGTTCAGCCCTCCCACCTCCGTTCAGGACAGCCCAGCCTGATAATTCAGGCCTCTCGAAGGTACACAGACGATTTATACCAGTAGGCATGGGAATCTATAATGCCCTCTGTTGAAACTGCTAAGGCCTTGAATTTGCCAATTACTCATTGTGTGACTTTAGGAAAGTCACTTAACTTTTTCTAGTTTTAGTTCCCTAGCTGTGAAGTGAGAGGGACCCCCAATTGCCCTGATACCTTTAGAAGGCTGCTATTAAGATGGAATGTGGTTGTGGATGTACATTCGTAAAGTCTTTTGAAAGCACAGGCATGCTGTACTGATAAAACAGGTTGTGATGTGGTTTTGCAATTGAGGTGAATTACTGTTATGGGGTTCCCCTTATTCAGGTTGAAAGTGAAGTCTCTCCAACACTTCTTTCTTTGGGCTACCTTCCAGATTCTGGTTCAAACCATCTCCTGGGGCCCTTTCTTTTGGTTGACCCTACTTCCTTCCCCATACCCTGAGCAGGCTTATTAACTGTGGTCCTGGGGAAAACAGACCTTCTCTGCCTGGAACCCCAGGCCCATCTCTTGGCTTCTGGACAAAACAGCCCTTTTGCGGTCACCCAGCCCCATTCTTCCTATTCCTTCTCAACTACTCTCAGGCAGCTTCTTTCCAAACAGTGTCCCCTTCCTTCCTTTGGGATCAGAAAACTGGAATGGAATTTCTGCTCTGCCACATTAGCTGTGGGCAGAGACTCAGTTTCCTTGCAGGTGGTTGTGAGGATAAATGATGTGTGAGGTGCTGGCTCAGTACCTGAAACATGACATCTGCTCAAGAAATGTGGCTTTTACTGTCCTCTCAAAGTCCACCTTTTCCTTTTGGCTCCACTCTCCAGGGTTTCCAAAGTTGTACCACCTAAACCTCCAGAGACAAACACAGATACATTTTAGACCCCTGTCCTGTAACATCATTTAATCTCCTTGGGGCTGCTCCACTGTCTTTTTCTATGCTCCTCTCTTGCCCCTGAAGACAGAGGAGGCCGGCAGAGTTCAGATTCAGGGTCCCCAGCTACATGTTCCAGTGTGAGCCTTTTGAGTGAGGGCAGAGCTGGGGAGAGCCTGGAATCCACACAGGGGTCTCTCTGGAGCTCTGCACAGCTAGGAAGGTAAGGCAGGTCTGAAGAAATAAACAGCGTCTGCCTCGGGCTGCCCCCTCCTTACGCATTGCCCAGACACGCATTAGAAGCATAGTTATCCCATCCCTAATCCACTGCAAACTTTTCCAGGGCCCATGTTTGAAGCTTAGGAGATACCCGCGGCCACAGAGCCACAGGCAGCTTTGAGTCCATTCAGCATGATT
>PVKY010008433.1:0-14067 GCA_004027775.1 Bradypus variegatus
CATTCGGACAAGCAGGGTGGTTTGGTCCATGCACAAACGATAGCTCCTAATTATATGTTGCTATTTTAAAGAGACAAGCTCCTCTACTGGAAATCGGGTGGTGAGCACCAGTGACCAGTTTTCCCTGGGAATCAGGGCCACTTGGAGTGAGTTGGCATGCAATCACTAAGACAGGTTGATCTGCAAGGGAAGCCTTGGGGGAGGAGGGACAGCAGCTGTGGATAAGGAACTGGTGTTGGTTTTGTAGATCTATAGATGGTGCCTTGGAACACAGAACTGCGAGTGTGCTGATGCAGGACTCTTGGCCCTATCCATCCTCCTTCCTCAAACTCGTGTGACTTTGAAAACATCACTGTCTCTTTCTCTGTGCTGGAACTCAGCTGCAAGAATGGAACCTTTAGGAGTAAGGCTTATAGTAGCAAGAAAACATCTATAACAAAATCTTTCTTCCTGTTCACTCTAACTGATTCCCATCACAGAACCTGAAATACCCTCTTTATTTGGCCTTTTATATCTCAAAGGCTTTTGTTTTCAAGAGTCCTCTATTAAAATGCCAATCCCCCAAAAAAGGTCAGTTAGGTAAGAGTTGGGATATCCACCACTTCAGTAGACTGAGGAACAATAGTTTGAAGAGGCAAAAGTGGGTAAGGAGAGAGCTTCACACACATGCAATTGGCCCATGTCACCTAGGAAGTGGGGTTCCCTGCATTATTGCTGAGTTTAGAAAGAGGACAGTGTGGCATCTTGTAAAGAGATTGGAGGAAAGCAGAAATCTGGGTTTCTGGCTGTGCTCTAAGCTTGCTGTGGGACCTGGACAAATCCTTTCCCTTATCTGGGCCTCAGTTTCCTCATCTGTATTGTAAAGGGATTAGACTGGAGGAGCTCATTCTCAGGCTCTCAGAGCTATAGAGGATAGAAGATCCTGGAGTGGCCTAGTGATGATCTCTTACGCCATTATTGGTTGATTGTAGTGCAGAGGGAAGAAGAATCCCCAACAGGCAGCAGAGAGCAAGCCCTTCTAGGGGAAGGGTCTGGTATGGTGGCAGGTCCTGGAGCAGGGCAGGGTCTGCTGCAGGGAAGGTCAGGAAGCCTGGCCCAGGTTATCAACTTGCTCTTATCCCCAGGCTTTTCTTAGGTGGGTCCTGGTCTCTGTTGTTAGGAGACCAAAACATCCTGCTACCAGGTGGCCCCATGGCCTTTGATAGACATTTGGACCCTGCCAAGTTTCCTTGGACAATCTCTGGGTTGCTTCTAAACTAATTTATCCCTAGCCCAAAGGATACAGGGTAAACAGTATAGAACTTCAAGTCAGAAGATCTGAGTTCTGGTCCCAACTTGCTGAGTGAAACTGGGCAGGTCATTTTACTACTGTGGACCCTAACCTGGCCTTTAGTTCCAGTGACAGTCCCCATTTCAGGACTAACCACGGTCTCCAGGTTCTTTTTTTCCTTGCAATTTTATTGAGATGTAGTCACATACCATACAGTCATCCAAAGTCAGTTATTCACAGTATCATCACCACCGTCAATTCTTGAACATTTTCAAAATTTCCAAAAAAAATTTTCACACTGTGAAAAATGTAAAATAAGTCTTATATTGTAGAATATAGGAAACCTAGAGATAGACAGCAGCCAGTGAAGAGGGAACGATAATCTAACAAGAACAGACAAGATATTGAGGGTGACCTTAACGATATGGGAAAGCTCAGGTGTGAGTATGGTTTGTTAATTTTCTTTTGGTATGGTAGAAGCATATTGGAAGGAATGAAGTTACTTCAGGATATTTGTTTTTCCTATTGCTTTGCTATGTTTTGTTTGGAAATGTTTTTTATTTGATAAAGTTAATTTAAAAATTAAAATAATAATAAACAATAAAAATAAACATAAACATAAAAAAGAACACCCAAAACAACCCACCCTCCCATTCTCCCTTATTATTCATTTACTTTTTTGTCCCCATTTTTCTACTTTTCTGTCCATACACTGGATAAAGGGAGTGTGAGCCACAAGGTTTTCTACAATCACACGGTTGCACTGTATAAGCTATACAGTTATACACTCATCTTCAAGAATCAGGCTACTGGGTTGCAGTCCAACAGTTTCAGGTATTTCCTTGCAGCTAATCTAATACACTAAAAACTAAAAAGGGATATCTATATAATGCATAAGAATAGTCTCCAGAATGACCTCTTGGCTCCATTTGAAGGTCTCCAGCTTTTGAGGTTGGTGAAAGGGACACCTAACAGGTGACTCCTGCTCTGGTTTGGCCAAGAGACCATCCGCTCCACACTAGGCCCTGGTGAGCGTCCAGGTCACACAAGCCCTGAAGATGAACTCCGTCCCCACGGCCCTAGACTGTTTCTGGCCCACAGCCAGAAGTTTCTTTATTCTGTCCCACTAGGGGTGGGGGAAGGCAGAAAGACATCTGAGCTTAAGTTTTGCTCCTTCTTCAATTCAGAGCATTAGAGCTGATATAACCCACCCCATTCAATGAATCTATGAGGATCCTGATGCTAGAGAGGAAAGTGACGTGACCGGGTCATGCTGAGTCCAGGTCACTTCAGGACATGGACCCAAGTCTTACTTCCCAGGCTTTCTGCCACACCACATCCTTTGCCTCAAATTAAAGGGATTTGAGCAATGACTTTGGGGCTAGGATGAGCAAAGGTGGTACTCCAATTCCACTCAGAGCCACTTCTAAATAAATCATCCCTCTCCAAACCAGAACCACCCTCCCTAGAAGGTCAGATAAGTTCCAGAGAAAATCTGGGGTACAGAATCTGTCCCATTTATAACTAAGGAGTTGATTAAATCCCAGTCCCCCCCACCCCCAGCAAACACATATCCTTAGAACATTGTTTCCTCCAGCTGAGCTTGGAATCAGACCCACAGTGGAATCAGTCCTTTACTCCTTCCTGAGCATTACTGAGCACCTACTAGGTGCCAGGCTCGGTGCTATGTGCGGTGAATCAAAGATATCTAAGACACATGCCTGTCCTTGAAGAACTCAGCTTACCAGGAAGAATACAAGTCATTCATAGTCATGAAGAGCTTCCCCACCCTCAAACTTCTTCTAGGGCATGGTCTCACCAGGCCAGATGTCAGGGGTGAGACCAGCTCCTCTGGGGACTCTCACCCAATCCATGAGGAGCATTCTCCCCAGGCAGACAGACGTCTGCTCTCTCAACCTCCACCACCTTGTGTCTAGTAGATATTCAATAACACTTGATGGTGGGGGTGGGGTAGTGATGAAAAGCATCACAAATATTTCTCACCTACCATCTACCATGTCTGAAGTGCAGGGGGGGGGGGGGGGGGAGAAAGGATACAACAAAGAAAATCCAGTTTCTGCCATTCCAAAATTTAAAAATTGACTATGAGCCATAAAGACTGGAAGCATGTGGAAAGAGCATTGGTTTAGGAGTCTGGACCTGTGGGTCTCAGTCCTACCTTGTGTTGAACTTGGGAAGGACATCAGCCCTCTGTACCTCATTTTGTTCATTCCTTGGGGGGTAGGGGCATGCAGGCAGGGCAGAGCTCCTTCTGGAATTGCAAGACTCGTGCTGGCTGATGCCTGTGTGTTTGGTTTGTTTTCCCTTAAAATTCAGACTTTCTCCTTTTTTTAAGGCAAGTTAAGGTCTGAGCTAGGTTTTTGGGAAGGAGAAGAAATGAAGCCAGGACTACATGGGGAGCTAGGTCCAGGAGAAGCAAGAGGGGAGTAATGTGTTAACAGGAGGAAGTAGCAGGGGACAGACACAAAAAGGAAGACAGTGGGGGTTAGAAACAAGGTCCTTTACTGGTGCTGCTGAACACCCCTAGAGAAGAGAAAGAATGCATACCAAACTCCAGGGCCATCTACTCATTTGAACCACCAAAATGGTAGTTAGTCAAGGCTGCTCAAATTGGGTCACTTCTGAGCTGGTGGTGGGAGCTCTGTCTCAGGGTCATTGTGGATATGGGTGAGCCAGCAGGAACAGGAAAGGCCAAAGGTTAGCATAAAGCCACATCCAGAGGTGCCTGTGTGCAGAAAAGCATGGTACAGACCAAGAGTGCAGAGTGCCCTGGCCCCAGTGGCCTCCTGCCTGCCTGAGCCCCCAGTACTTTCCCAAGCATCAGACTTGGCTCCTGGCTCCAGCGGTTCACACACATCTCTACCTCGGCCATGCATCAGTTGCCAGCGGAGGCTAAGGCTACAGATGCATACCACACAGAGGAAAGGGTTCTGCTGGACCGTGATGCTTATTAGATCACTAAATCCTGCTGGAAAAGAGGGCAACTTGCTCCTAAGAGAATTTTATGTTTCTCGTGATCCTTGGCGACTCCCTGAGGTCCTTTAATCTCCAGTGTGGTGCCAGGGGTGGATTCTACCAACCAGCTCTCTCTCCTTTCACAAGCAAAACACTTAAAAGCAGCTTTGTCCCCTGGGAGGGAATTTTGCTTTCTTAGTAGAACAGAGCCTTTCCAATTTGTTTGAAATCTATTGTTACGTTGACTGTGGGGCAGTGAGAGGGATGTTTTCTTTGGGGAGGAGTGTGTGCATATGGAGGGGGTATTCTGGCTCTGAAACTGTAATAGTTGAGAGTGTGTAATACTGTTGTTTTATGACCTCCCACTCCTCCTTCCTTCTCCCTCAACACACACACAATGAATTATACAAAAGGACATGGGGCATTTGTGCCCAGAGATTGACAAATGCCTCCTCCATGGACTCTCGCTGCCACCCCAAAGCAATCCCTCTTGCCCCTCTGTTCTTCAAGTAGTCAATGTGCATTGTTCGATGTGGGAGGATTACTCAGGCTGGGAAAGAATGTGCAAAGTGTCTCACTGCATTTAAAGTACCATCAGGTTACTTAAAAGAGAAACATGATCCTCACCTTGCAAGAAGGAAAAGCTGAATTTAATGAGTAAACCAGCTTTCTTGGCTTGTATTTCATCTATTTCATGTCACTGTCTTTTCCTTAAGTATTGGGAGCAAATTGGCTGTTTTGGGTTTTCTTGTTTTTGTTTTTTCATTCAAAACATCTCTCCTTACTCTAGTGATATCATCCCTGGAAGACTGAGATGTAAGAGGTGAATCATGTATCACCTTCACATCTCTTCTATAGTTACATCAGCCTGAGCCCTGGGGTGCAGAGGGGATAAGAGCCAAAAGAGTATAAGGGACAAGAGAGAGGGAAGGAAGGACACCAGCAGCTGGGCTTGTTTTCTTCTTCCTCCTCTTCACCTCCAACCCCCTTCCCCAATTTCCCCTGTTTCTGAATCAGATAACAGGACCAATCAAACATTACAGAGATATTTGCCTTATACTTACTGATGGTGTTGGTTTAAATGTCTTTTGTCTGAACTTTTCAACCCACCACTATGCCCCAGTGGTCACAGATGAAAGGCAACTTTGATATTCTCACTGGAATGAAAAATTGGATAAGAATTAACACACCAACCCTGCCCCACCCCCAAGTTTCAGACCTATTTATTATCTTCACCGTTTTATGTCCTCACCCATTTCAAACAGCAGAGAAATCTGGCAATGTGTGGAAATAGCTTGAAATGTGAAATCTAGCCACACAGGATCGTGCTCCCCACCACCCCCAGCTGTCAGCCGTTCAGGTAAGAACAGAGCTGCTGCTGGGAAGGTGGGATTTGACTTTCTTGATCTCTATCTTGGGGGTTAAAATGTCATTCAGGGGCATGTATCTGAGTTATTGGGGGAGAACAACAGGGCCTCTCAACTGAACCAAAATAAAATAGATTCAAAGGCCTGTAACTTTTATCCTCCTATACCTGTAAGAAGTGACTCTCAATAATTTTTTAAACATTTGTCAGCCATCACTACCACCACCACCCCCTTTGCTTTTCCTTTTTAAAGATAGTCTTATACCCGAACCACTCCTTTTAATTAGGAAGAAAATCTTTCACCCTCCCTTCCTCTATGGTTCCAGTGAATTCCAGACTCCTCAGGACCTCTGGATCCAGGTGCTCAGAACATATTTAGGATGAAAACAAAGCAAAGTGGTCTTCTCCTGCCCCCTTGGGACACTGGGGAAGGCCAGGAGTGAGATCAATGCAGGAGACGGGGCCCAAAAGGGCAAAAGGAAAAACTAAATTTGCAGAACACAGTTTAGGCAGCATCTTATTACAACTCTGGCTGATCGGGTGTAGCCAAACTAGAGACATCTGTTTGGAGTTTACAACAGAAACAATCACATGGAAAACATGAGAACCCTAAAACACACACACACACACCCCAAGCTCTATCTGTTCTCCGCCCTGACCTCCACACCATTCCCTTCCTGGCTCATCGTGGGTTGCAGAAAGGAAGGAAACGGGCTCTGTGGCCTGCCTACCAACCCAACCCACCTGTCCCAGGCACCCCACAAATGGAATTTGTCCACTTCCTCTCCTTTTTCCTCCTGGGAAAAAGAGATGGTCCCACTCCTGAGGGAGCACCATGGGGACTTTTTTAGGTCTCTAGCCCATCTTTAAAGTTCTTTGAGCTTAAAAGATTATTCAGTGTATATATGATCATTAGCATGACCCACAGAAAGGGGTGGTAAAACCATGTAGGCCCTGAAAGTCACTGCTCCACAAATAACTTCACAGGTCTGAAAGTGGGAACAGAACTCACCCTGGCATCTGCAAGTGTTAATTCAAAATGACCAGACTTGCATGACTGACTTAGTGAAGAATATGGGATGTACTCTAGAAGGCTGGCCCCTGCCAATAGCACCAGAATCAAGGAGATCCAGGATCCCAAACTATGAATAAGTGGACTTCTTCCCCTAATCTCTCCCAGCACTGCAAAGGCCAAAGGCTGTCCTAGCACACCATCCTGGCGGATGGCACACCTCTCCCACCCACAGCCAAACACCTACAGCAGCAGTTCCAGATGCTCACCTGTTCTGTTAAATTTTCCTCTTTATTCTCTCCCCACGTGTGCAAACAGAACCAGAACAGTGCTACTCGTAAAAAATAACAAAATGTTTTATACACATTTCTGTATATACAGCTGAACAACATTTTACATGTCCCTTTTGCACAGCAAAAGATATAAACATTTAGCTCTGAGAACACAGTTATGTACAAAAAAGATGTCAAAAATACTTCACAACAGTGCAAAAATATTTTACACAGTATCATGGAGTGAGATCTTTTGAGCAGGAGAAGGTGTATGTTTCTAAAGGAAAACTCCTTTTTTAGGTATCAGATGTTTTTAAATGTAAACAAAATGCAACTTCTTTCATTCTCCCCCCCCACCCCCCAAAAACAGTTATTTGAGGAATTTGGCGGGATTTCAAGGGTCTGAGTCTGAGGTAAATAACCCAAGCTCTTACACCAAAAAGAACTGGGGGCAAGGGTGACAATGAAGCTTCAAACATTGTGAGAGCAAGTTCTTGTTTTTAATGACATGTCGATGACAATGCCGGGCCCCTGGTGGGTGGGTGGGGAAAGTGGTGAGAGGGGTGGGCGGAAGCTAACCCCTCCTGCTCAGGCCCCAGCTGTCCCACAAACAGGAAGCTGGTCGGCAGCACCTCAGCCGGCTCTTTCCCCCACTTTCCGCCCCTGAGCTGTCGCTCCTTCTTTTCGGGTGGGGGTTTCCCCTCTCCTACATCTCCCCGCCTCACTCACGGCCTGAGCCCCGCCTCAGAGCTAAACTTGTGAAGGGAAGAGGGGGTGGAGTACTCTGGATCTCGGGCCCAAGGGAGGTCTGGCCTCAAGTACCCCATTTCCCCTTTCCTGGGGCGAGGGGTGGAGGTGGGAGTTAGCGGGGGTGTTGGACCGACGGGTGGAGAGTCACGGTGTGGCACGGGAGATGTGCGCAGGAGGCTGTTAGGAGCTCAGCCCGAGTGGGGCTCGTCCGGGCTGGCGCCGTCGGCGGGGTCGGCCGGGTCCCTAGCGATGGCAGGGGTGGCGTCCGGGCCCCCGCCCTCGATGGAACTCTCACTGCTGGTGCTCTCGCCCGACAGCAGGCGCGTCACGCGCAAGTCCTCCTGCAGGCTGCGCACATCGTTGCCGAAGCTGAGCTCGCCAAGGTCGCTAATGAGCTGCGACAACTCGGCCTTCATGTCGGCGGCGCTGCCCAGCAGTAGAGGCGGTGGCCCGGTCCCCGGGCACAGCGAGACCCCGCCGCCCCTCAGCGCCTCCTCGTGGCCGCTCTCCAGTGTGTCCAGCAAGTCCCCGCATTCGAAGTGCATGGCTACTACCAGCGCCCGCTGCGCCGCGGCCTCCTCCTCCGCCGAGTCCCCCTCCTTAGTACGGTCCTCCTCCTCCTCCAGGCAGCCCTCGGGTTGTTCCTCTTCCTCTTCCTCCTGCAGCTCCTGTTCCTGCTGCTCGCCGAGCAGGTCCTCGGTGATGGAGCCAAGCTTGGGTGCGCTGCGGCTGCGTTCCACCGGCGGCTTGTAGCAGCAGGGTCCGTGCAGTAGCAGCTTGCGCAGCGGCATGAGCGGGATGGTGTGTGCGCCCACCAGCTCCTGCTGCTGGTGACGCGCGTCGTCCCGCCGCTTGAGGCGTTTAAATTCCGCCAGCGCGTTGGCCGACGTCTGGTAGAGCAGTAGGGCCATGGCCTGCGCCTTCTCGGGCTTGGACACAAGCACCGCGTGGCAGCGCAGCATTACTGCCTTGTGCTTCAGCTCGTGCCGGTATACCCAGGCGAAGACCTTGGGCAGTCGTGCATCCGCCACGCAATAGGTGACGCGGTGCAGCAGATAGAGGTGGCCCGGGCGGCGCAGCGCGCGCTCCTCGGCGTGCACCATGCGGATACCCTGCGCGCTCACGGTCAGCTTCATCTTGGTGCCCTGACGGCCTGCCTCGCTCTTGCTCCAGATCTTGCCTACGGCTAGGTCGGTGCAGCCGTCGCCTCGAGCCTGAATGGTGGTGGCATTGCCCAGGTAGAGCACGGTGTAGGTGGGGTCCTCGCTGGTGATGTGCAGTTTCTTGCGCTTGGAGCGGAACATGCTGCCCACCCGGCTGAGCGCGCCTTCGGGGCACGCCCGCGCCAGCGAGCTGAGAGCGGAGTAGTGCAGGCTCACCGCGTAGCCCTTGGGCTTGGACGCCTGCCGCGGCGGCGCCTCGGCCAGTAGTTCGAACTTGTGCTTCTTCCACGGCAGCATCTCCGAAGGGCGCCCCGGTGCTGCTGGGCGGCGGCGGTGACGGCGGAACGCCGGGTGCGAGCCCAGCTGAGCCGCCCGCCCCTACCGGGCTCGGCCCGGGCAAGACCGAAAAATAAAACTCTGCTGGGAGCGCCCGGTGGGGGGCGGAGGGGGGGGTAGGGAGGGAGGTGGATAGTTCTTGGGAAGCCCGCAGGAAGGAGATGGAGGTAGAATTTTTTAAAAGAAAATATTTAGCTGCGCGCGTGGGAAAAACAAAAAACAGCAACACACGCGCACACACAGAATTACAAAAAATTACCCCAGCCTGGGCATGGACGAGGGAAAAAAGTCTCAGGCCAGCAAAATGAGAAAAAGACGGAACAAGAGTGGAGCGGAAAATATCTTAGAAAAATGCTAGTTGCGCTGGTGCAAATAGAGGGAACCCTCCAAAAAAAAAGCTCAGGGACTGGTGCGAGAGGATGCAGAAACTCCTCTGCGAACGTAAAAAGGGTCCCCCCTCTCACATACACACACAACCCCGAAGGCTGGGGCCAGAAACCGCGGAAACTTAGCTAGCGTGCCAAGGGCCCAATGCTCTCCACCCTCAATAAATGCTGGAGACAGAAAGCCCCTCTGCCGGGCTGGTCCCAGAATCAGCTGCTTTCCCAAAGTGCAGTCGGTCGGATGGTGGGTCCGGCTGGCCGCGGCGGGCCCGCGCTGCAATCGCGCGGTGGCTCACCGCATCTTCGCTCCCGCTGGACGCTGGGGCCTCAGGGTTCTACCGGCTCACTGTCCGGGCTGGCTCGGCCAGGGCAACGCAGGGCTTCGAGAGCAGGGCATGCTCATGATCGGCTCCGGGGATGGCCGCTACCTCATTTTTTCCCTCCCGCGGTGTTCAGCTCAGTTCCCAGGCTCCGCTCGGTTGGCTGCCCGCCTTTGCAGCGCTCCCCTCTCTGGTGCGGCGCGCGGTGGCCGGCTCGCCTGCTTCACATCCTTGCTGCGGGGAGGAAGAGCTCGGATAAATATAAGCCGGCACAAACCATTCACCGCTTGGGGACAGGGGGGAGCAAAGAAGAGGTTCCTTTGCGGGCTCTGACACACGGCGGCTTCTGGTCTCTTAAAGGGACCAGGTTGCCTCCACTGGTCGAGGGAGCGGGGAGACCCGTCCAATACGGCAATTACCTCCCAAATTTATCGGCATCTCTTTTATCTACAGAAACCACCAGGACCTGGGCTGGCCCCGCAGCAAAAGGAACTTGATCTCAGACACGCCACCCCCAGGCTGAATTGCAACTCACTGAATAAATGTATGTCTAGATCGAAACTTCTGGGGGAGGTGGTAGAAGGTGGAATAAGTAGACTATAATTTCCTGTGGAAAAAGGTTGGGAAAATAGTGGTTCCTTAAAGTGTGACATCTCTCTGAGAACTACCGAGTGCTGTTTAATGTTATAATTTTCAAAGTTTTACTCTATTAAAGAAAACGAAGAGGGGCAAGGAAAACACCAAGATTTATCTTTCACTCTTTTGGGACTCTTTCTCCACAGGTAAGAAACAGAGAGCTAAGAGTCAGAGGTGAGTGGTAATAAGTTCCAGAGTGAAGAATATGGCATATAGTCTGTTAAGAATAAACTTCCTTCTTAATCACTGTGACACCTCTCCCTCCTGCTGTCAGGCCCGGTGTAGAACATATATACAATTTCTAGGTAATGCTTGTGTGTGGTTATAACTCAGTTTAGTTTGGCAATCCAGTCCTTCTGTTTTATTACATCATTGACAAGGTTGGATGAAAATTCCCAGTAAAAATTCAAATGCATTTTTTATTTGCATATGAAACAATGCCTGCTGCCCTCCAGGGGAAGTGTTAATTGCATTAATCATGCTTTTCTCATGTGCTAGTGAAGTTTTAATCATCTGACCAGCTCAATTGCTAGTGTAGTTTTAATCATCTCACCAGCTCAATCTTTGGCTAGTAACTCATTTCTGGGCCCTTGAAACAAACCACTTGGCTCTGTGGTCTGCTCAATCAAAGCAAAAATTATTTAATTGGAGTTTGTGATGTTTGTCCAGATGATCCATCAAACTACCCCCCTTCCTCACCCCTGGAGACCTTGGATATCTCTGGATTCCGTGCCAGGTCCTGATCTCAGAACCACTGCAGCCCCTCCTGGAAATCCTTCTATCTTTGCTAACAAAAATTTTAACCTTTCTTTGAACTCCAACCAATTTTCTCAGTCACTGGTGCTGTTCAATTTAACTAATTTTTCTGAGTGTCTATTGGTGTCAATCCCTGAGCTAGGAGCTGCAGAGTACAGAGATGACACATACCCAATTCCTGTCTCCCAGAATGTAAACTCCACCCACCTCTGGGCCTCCACTGGAAAATAGGCTCTATGAAAGCATCCTGTATATCCCCACCCTTTATATGCACTCATGGGTTAATGGAGGAATACCATACACCTAACTAACAAGCTAGTTAGGATTATAATAAGCAATTTAAACCAAATTCTGTTCAAATTTTTGGGAACATCTTGCAGGGGCAATGGAGTAGACAGTGCAAACTCCAAAGAACTATAAAATTCTAGTGAAAGTACACCAAGTTAACCTGTACTAAGTGACCTTTAGCTGGTCCATAATCTCCAAGTCTAAACTTTACAAACACAGACATCATGTTGAAGCAGTTAACGTTTCCAAATTGCTTGGAAGTCCAAGGGTCTAAAGGGTTTGGGAAGGCGGAGGAAGTAACAGCAGTGGGCAGTACTGAGGAAGCTAAGGCTTTTCACAGCCTTTGCAAGGAGCACTTACTTACACGTCACACAAAGTCAGGGAGACAAGTAGATCACAGACTCACAGATGCAAGGAGGATTACACAGGTGGCCCCTCTTTTAAGGAACAATCAGGATGCACAGCCCAGGGGTGCAGGCCCACAGAGCTGCTTCTGTTGACTTATCTATGTGTCACACCTTTGCTATCATCTCAATAAGGTAGTTTTCAACAAGGTAGCTTTCAACAGAAAGATTGTAGACAAATGTGAACACCCCAGTGTATGAGTCATGCTCTTTGCTTGTACTCAATACCTGGGAGGAGGACCAGGCTGTCTCTCCATGGCCTGGGTCTGAGCCAGCCTCTGGGCACCTTCCCTCCCTCACCCTGCTGAGAAGCTGGACACCCCCTACCCCCAGGCTGAAAGCACACTTCTAAACTGAGGGGGCGTTTCTTCAGCTGGGAAAGCTGGGGGCACCGTTTGCGAGCCTACCCCACAGGTCTGAGACACAGGGCAGTTCCAGGACACCTCAGCAAAGTTGAGTTGGTAGAAAGGTTAGAAACTGCGGCTCCAGGCTGCAGACTGTACTTCTTATGACACTGCCCCACCTGCTGGTGTCAGGCAGAAGTGCCGCTTGGGGGGATGGGTTCTCATAGAACAGAGCATGCCAGTGGTTGAAATCAGTGCACAGCCAAGTCACAGCTGGACCTGCACGCTGTGATCCGAGTCCCAGCTCCTCGCTTGACATCTGGAGAGTCAGCCTTCTATTTCACCGAAAGCTTTCAGGATATGTTCCCCAACCTTACTTCTTGCATAATACTCCGCTCTTGCCCCCTACCCCCCACCCCAATATCCCACTGAATGGACATTGGCTTCAAAGGTGGCAAATGACAAATCCGGAATCTTCAGTCATTCAGCGAATATTTATTGAGAGCTTACTGTGGATGTTGAATGGTTGCTGGGATTTAACACTAAAGGAAAGATACAGGACCTTGTCTTTGTGGTATTTATATCCTATGGGAAGGCAGATAATGAAGTATCAGATAATGATAACTTTCTGAAGAAAAGAAAGCAGTTTTAGGAATGGAAGGTGGCTGGTATAGACAGCGTGGCCACAGAAGGTGTCTCTTTGAGCAGAGACCTGAATGAGACAGCCAGCCTTGCAAAGACATGGGGAGAGAACATTCTAGCCTGCGCTATCCAAAATGTTAGCCACCAGCCACCTGTGGCTCTTGAGGATTTGAAATGTGGTTAGTCGCATTGAGATAGACTGCCAGTGTAAGATCCACGCTGGATTTTCAAGACTTTGTAAGAAAAAAAGAATGTAAAATACCTCAGTAATGTTTATTTTAATTATATAGTAAATGATAAAATTTGTCCATGTAGGATTAAAAATATATATTATTAAAATTAATATTGCCTGTTTCTCCTTCTCCTTCTTCTTCTTTTGTGATGCAGCTACTAGGAAATTTTTGGTTGCATATATTGACAGCATTGTCCTGGGCACAGGGAACAGCTAATACAAAGGCCCTGGCATGTTCATGGAGAATAAGTTCAGCATGCACAAGGATTCTCACATTTCAAAATCCCACTGTGTGATCACAGCCTCTTATTTTTCCAGCCCTTTTTATTCCCGACTTTTGTCACATCAGTTCTTTAACCTCCTCAAGACTTCCAGTATCTGAATCAGCTTTCCTCACAGAGTGGACTTATCCACCAGTTGCAGCAGAATTCCCTGGGTTGGTTCCTGGATCCCATCCTTAAATCAGAATTTCTGGAGTTGGGGATAGGGAGTATGTATGTTTAACAAGCACCTCTGTGGTTAAATGCACACAAAAGTTTGGGGAGCCCTGCCTTAGCTGATTTCATTTTCTCCCATTATCTACCCCTTCCCAGCCTCTCAATCTTCATCTCCAATCCAAGACCTCCTGGATGTGCACTGCATCTTCCCAGCACAGCCCCAATCCTGGACCACTACCACAGTTCATCTGCTCTGCCTCTGGAGCTGGCCTACTGAAGAGAATTCCTCAGCCACCCAGGTGGTGTCTTAATACATTCTAATCCCATCTGTGGTGGGCAGAATAATGGCCTCCCAAAGATGTCCACGTCCCAACCCCCAAAACCTGTGAATATGTTCCTTGACATGGCAGAGAAGAATTAAGGTTGAAGATGGACTTGGGGTTGCTAATTGGCTGACTGTAAAATGGGGAGATTATCCTA
>PVKY010008434.1:0-14068 GCA_004027775.1 Bradypus variegatus
CCACCCATCCTCCACTTGACTCAGGGTACATCCTGATGCATCTAAGCCAGTGGTTCTCAGGCTTGGCTACACATCACAATCACCTGGAGAGATTTAAAACATCCCTAGGCCCAAGGTATGCTGCAGCCTCATTAGAGCAGACACTGAGATGGGAGGAGGGACTCAAGCATCAGTGGTTTTTAAAACTCCCCGGGTGATACCACGTACACCTGGTTGATAACCTGATAACACTGATCTAAGCCAACCATGGAGTCCTATTCTCTTACCAGTGTATTATTTAGGAAAGAGTGTGTGGCCCACTTCTGGCCAATGATACATGAGGGGACATCTGCTGACAGCTTTTGTCCTCTCTGCTCAGTGATTAGAGGCAGAAGAAGTGGCATCTCCACTGGGCATTGGGTGGAATGAATGCCTAGAAATGCTGCAGCCTTCAGTGACCCTGAGAGGTGCTCTCTCAAGGACAAGCTGATGTGCTGGAGAAGCGGAATGAAGACAGAGAAGTTCCCAGAAAACATCCCCAAACTGTACATCCACCAACCAGAAGCTGCCCTCCTCCAAGATTCTCATTATCTAAGACAATACCATTTCTTTATTATTTAAAGTCATTCGAGTGAGGGTGTTCTATTACTTACAGTGAAAGATATCAAATTGATACAATTAAGAATTTTCAATTCATGAAGGACGCAATACATAAAATTCATTGAAAGTAATTTCCTCATTGGAGAGAAAGCTCAGTGTGTGTTTATTTCCTACCTGCACCCACAACCACCCCCACCCTGTCCCCAAGGAACAGCAACATGTAAGGAGCAAGGAAATGGAACACGAGGGGAGGAGTGAGGAGGGGAAGAAAAAACCAAGCACTAAAAACGGAGAAAAATCCATATGCATAATTTGAGAGTTGGAACTAAAATGATACAGCAAGTGATTCAGAGGAGGTACTATGTAACTTTGAGAACCTAAAAAATGCTGATGATTAATAGAGATGCAATTGGTTTGCTCAACAGAGTCTCAATGGAAGGGTTGGAATTAAAGAACTAAGGTGGTAGGGGAAAGAACAAGTTATAGGACCAGGGGTGGGCATCAATAAATACACAAATATTTATTCAAAACCTATTCTGTGTCCTGTTCTGTGATTGCTCATGCAGGCAACAATAAATTTAGAAACAGTTGAAACCCAGGTGCAAGATTTGCTTCCAAAAAGAAAAATTGTTGGAAAGCACTTTATCCTGCATGTAATATGCACACACTAAATATTTGTTGTATCAACGAGGTCCAATATATGATCAAGAAGAAAACTGTTTGGTCAGGACTACTGTGTCTTGGGAGAGTAGAGAAAGGAAAATCACTGGGAGCTGGAGTGATTCTGGAAGGGGCCATAGAAATACAGGATCAGGGTCTGGAAACTTATAGAGGATTTATTAGGGCATAGAAAATGCAGAGTCACTTAAAGACAACATAGTGGGTGAATTTTCAGTTGTAGAACCCTGGCAGAAGCTACAGGCCAAATAATTCTTATTATTCTCAAGAAACAAGTACATTATCAATGCAGTGGAATGAAACCAAAAGTTGGTTCTTTGAAAAGATCAATAAAATTGACAAACTTTTAGCTAAACTGACAAAGAAAAAAAAGAGAAGATACAAATAAAATCATAAATGAAAGTGAGGGCATTATTACTGACTTTACATAAATAAAAAGGATTATAAGAGAATACTATGAACAATTGTACCAATAAATTAGATTACCTAGATTAAATGGACAAATTCCTAAAAACATACAAATTACCTATACTGACTCAAGAAGAAATAGAAAATCTCAACAGACCTATAACAAACAAAAAAACAAAAAAACAAACAAAAAAGAGATTGAATCAGTGATCGAAAACCTCCCAAGAAAAAAAAGTCCAGGACTGGATGGCTTCACTGCTGAATTCTACCAAACATTTAAAGAATTAAGACCAATCTTTCTCAAACTCTTCCCAAAAATAAAATAGGAGGGAGCACTTCCTAATTCATTCCATGAGGCCTGTATAATCCTGACCAGAACCAGATGGAGATATCACAAGAAATGAAAATTAAAGGTCAATATCCCTTATGAATATGATGCAAAACCCTTCAACAAAATACTGGCAAACCAAATCCAACAGCATATTAAAAGAATTATAAACCATGACTAAATGGGATTTGTTGCAATAATGATTCAGCATACAAAAATCAATCAATGTACTATACCACATTAATAGAAAAAAAGGGAGAAAAACACATGTTGATCTCAACTGGCACAGTGAAAGCATCTGACAAAACCCAACACCCTTTCATTATTAAAAAAAAAAATTTCAGAAAACTAGGAATAGAAGGCAACTTTCTTAGCATGATAAAGGACATTTGTTTAATGCTGACAGCTAACATCATAGTCAATGGCGAAAGACTAAAACTTTCCACAAGGAACAGACAAGGAACAGACAAGGATGCCCACTGTCACCCTTATTACTCAACACTGTACTGGAGGTTCCAGCCAGAACAATTAGGCAAGAAAAAGAAATAAAAAGAATCCATATATATAGAGAACCACAAGAAAGCTACTGGAGCTGATAAGCAAATTCAGAAAAGTTGCAGGGGACATAATCAATGCACAAAAGTCAGTTGTTTTTCTATACCACAGCAATGAACAATCCTAAAAGGAAATTAAGAAAACAATAGCATTGTTCCAATGGCATCCAAAATAATAAAATATCTAGTAATAAATTTAACTAAGGATGTGAAAGACTTATACACTGAAAACTACAAAACACTGCTGAGAGAAATCAAAGAAGACCTAAATAAATAGAAAGACATCCCATTTCATAGATAAGAAGACATAAAATTGCTAAGATATAATAATATCCAAAGTGATCTACAGATTCAACTTAATCCCTATAGAAATTCCAGTAACATTTTTTGCAGAATGGAAAAGCTGATCCTTAAATTCATATGGAATTGCAAGGGGTCTTGAGTAACCACAACAATCTTGAAAAAGAACAAAAGTGGGGTCACATTTCCTGATTTCAAAACTTATAAGAAAAATACAGTAATCAAAATAGTGTAGTACTGGCATAGGATACACATATAGATCAATGGAAAAGACTCCAGAGCCCAGAATAAATCTTTGCATCTATGGAAAATTTATTTTGACAAGGGTGCTACATCTACTTAATGGGAAAAGAATAGTCTCTTAAAATTGTGCAGGGCAAACTAGATATCTACATACAAAAGAAGTAAAGTGGACCCCTACCTCACACCATATACAAAAATTTAACTCAAAATGGATCAATGGCTTAAATAGAAGGGATAAAACCCATAAAACTCTTAGAAGAAAACAAGGGGAAATTTTTCATGACCTTGTATTGGGCAATGGCTTCTTAGATATGACACCAAAAGCACAAGCAACAAAAGAAAAAATAGATAAAATGGACTTATTCAAAGTTGACAATTTCATGCATCAAAGCAAGCCCAGACTGCAGGACTGTGAGCTTATAAATGGTTGTTGTTTTAAGCCACTGAGTTTTGAGCTGGTTTTGTTATGCATAGCTGGATAACCAGAATAGTCACACAGATAATGAGAGGCAAAGCAGAGATTAGAACCCAGATATAGCCAACCCCAAAGCCAGCTGTTGTTTTGTTTTGCTTTGTTTTACTTATACCATGCTTCCTCCTTGACATGTAAGTCATTGGGCACAGAAGTCTCAAAAAGAACCCTTGGAGTGGCTGCTGTTCCTTCAGCTCTAGGAGTCACTGGAATAATTATCTTATTCCTGTTTACAATTTAGTATACTACACCCGCATGGCATTAAGCTGCAGGCAAATCTGAAAGCCTCCAAAGCACTGGTGTTCCCTGACTTCTGGCATGGTAGTAATGCCTGGACCTGCTATACCAGTTGTTATGAAACTCAACAAATGCCACCCATGACTCAGAGCCAGTGTGACTCTACAGTGGGCCAGGAGGCTGCGCAGCACTCAGCTTCTGGAGGAGCCATGAGAGATAAGAAGAGCTGTTGGCACTATGCCAAGTGGAGGTGGAAAACTGTGAGCCAGAGAACAGAGCAGGGCTTTAAGGAGTTCCTAAAAAACAGCCCCCAACAGAGAGGCACATAGGGCCCTCTGGGAACAATGGTGCCCAGCAGACCACTGTGAAATCTGGCTTTAAGGCACAAGAACTGCTACCTTGAATAAAGGTACCGGAATGAAGCGTCTGGATATCAGAACTGTAATCTCTGGCAATCTTGGGGGGAACCCTGTGGAAAGGTCAGTTCAGTGCCTCCTGAGACATTTCTGCCAAGGCTGACTACTCAACTGAGAAACACAGTCACCTATTACCACACAGCGGGGGTGGGGTAGGATCAGGATGAGGACCTGCTCCCAGGCTCACCTCAGGGACAGCTACCAGGGAGCAACTTCACCCAGGCACCCAAAGATCCCTTGGGAGAAGGGCTATGCCTGAGGACATTGAGTCCTCCAAGGTCACCAGGATTAGCAATGCTTTACACAGAGGTAAGGCCAAAGCCACTGCAATCAGTCTTGGGTGTTTCTGAATTATTTAACCATTTCTCATTGCTACCCATTGTGGTGATGTCAGGATTTTTTTTCTGTTACCAATAAAATGGCCAAGTTACACCAGTTATTTAAGGATGAGGACTGTATAAACTAAAGGAAAATCTTTTGGGTTCTTTAAGAGCTGTCAGTCATTGAAAGTCCAGACCTTTCAAAGCCCTCTGAGAAGAGCAGCGCTTTCCAGGATTAAATCTTTCTCAACTTTGAGGTGCTGAGGCAGGAGAGAATATAGCAAAGAAGACTTGGCTGACTTGGCTGAAGCAGGGAAAGTGAGAGAGAATGTGATGCAATAACGAAGACGCAAATGTAGGTAGAGGCCAGACCACAAAGTACTCTTTAGACCACATGAAAACAGATAAGGCCACATCAAACTGGGAAATCGGGATTGAGAGAGGTTTTTGCCCACGATCACAAAGCTGTTAAGAGCCTGGATTCTAACCATAACTTCTAAGCCAATGCTCTTTCCATTATAACAAATGTTCATTAATAGTAATTTTTTCAGTTTTACATTGTGTCAATTTCACTAAGCTGGAAATTCATCTCCCAGAATTCCTTTCCCTCTATAGTTCTGGGTTAGGGTTGACTACAAGGGAAATATGCACAAGATTTGGAAGGCAGACATGAAGCATCAGCCTTTATCTTCTTAAAGGAAGCTCTAGGGTGTCAGGTGCTATTATTGCAGCTTGCACACTTTGTCCCTCATCTGCTGGCTCACTTTGTCAGTGTAAGGTAGCAACCAGGGTAACTGCTCCTCCAGCTCCCACAAATTTCCTCCTTCAGCTCCTCCAAATCCTAGTCCAAGCACATGTGCAGCTCTGTGGCAAAGGGTGCCAGCTTCTTCTGCACCTATGACATTGAGGTTGAAGGCAGTGAGACAGACTCCAGTTCCAGCTTATCCACGTGGGTTCCAGTTTGTCCTTGTTCTACCCTGTTTCACTTTTAGCTCTTCTTCCCATTTGCCAGCCCTGCTGACCTACATCAACTCCAGGCCCACCACTAGACTCCTACATCAGCTCCCAGAAATACATATGGTTTAATCTCTACAATAAACCCTTTGTTCAACATCGTTCATAGTTTTGCTTCCCTGACTGAACCCTAACTGATACATCATTATATGAATATTGCATAGGTTATGTGTATGTGGCAATTCTAGCAATGTATGCAGCTAACTAAAAAGAGGCTGATGCCCTCACTCCTGTATATTTGTGTGTATAATAAAGTGGATTTGGATTTTTTTCTTTGCAATACTGCAATTTTACTTCCAAAAGGTCAACAAGGTTATTCATAATTTGATTATCAGATGTATTACTACATATTTTTAATTTATTCTACTAGAAACATCCACCTAAGAGTCTCAGCTCTGAATTACAAAGCAACCCAGACGGAAGATCATTGTTTGACTGTATGGGTGAGTTGAGGACTGTCTGGCTTACCTGCGAATTCTAAATGTATCTAAGGTAGATACACGGGTACAGTAGATAATAGACATGATCAGTATTTATTCAAGGACAAATATGATTACTCAAAAACAAAACAGAGATCTGACACATTTTCGAAAAGGTAATCTCAAAGAAAACAAAGCACTGCTTACTTGAAATGTCTTTTTTGTTCTACTCAGTGTTTAGAAAAGATCAGTACTAAAGAGCCCCAGAAAGGACGACTAGCACCCACAGGCAATGTTAGTAGATGAAATGTTATAAAGGTTAATGATTGGCGCGAGTGCCCAGCCGCCGCTGCAGGCGGGTTGGCCGGCGGCGGGCGGCGGGCTGCAGGCGCGCAGTGGCGCGGAGTCCCGGCCGTGCAACCAGCCCGACGGCCACGGCTGCCTTTCCAGTTGCCGCCCGCGATGGTCGAGCCGCAGCACTCCACAGCTCCGGTCCGCCGGACTTCGCCTTCGATGTGGGACTCGAGATCAAAACACTCTCGGTGGAGCAGACGCTGCTCCTGCTGGTTTCTCAGATTACCACACGTATAAATCATAAAGATAATACCAAAAAATCTGATAAAACTCTGCAAGGAATACAGTGTGTAGGACAAGCTGTCAACTTGGCAGCTGGAAGATTTGTTCAAGTAGGGGAAGCTATAGCCAACGAAAACTGGGACTTAAATAAATATTGCCTGCACCGAAGCAAAGCGAGTAGGAGAAACCACTGCAGCATTTACAGATGTAACCAATTTGAATCTCCGGAATCTGATGTCTGGATCACAATTTTTACAGAGAAGACAGGAGTTGTAAAGGCTGCAGGATTACTTCTTTCTTCCGTGACGAAAGCGCTGTTGCTGGCAGACCAAGGGGTCATTAAGCAAATAATAAAACCGAGAAATATGGTTCTTGCAACTGTGGAAAGACAAGGCAAAGTGAATAGCTTTCAAGAGTTTGTCCAAATAGTCGGTCAATTTGGAAATGAAACCGTGGAGTTTGCACACCTAACTGCAGAGAGACAAAATGATTTGAGAGATTAAAAGAAAAAGGCAAAAATGGCAGCAGCCGGGGCAGTTCTAGAGGTGTACAATGATGCTTTTCAGAGCTTCAAAGACCTGTCTAGGCATCCCAACTGTGAATCGGCTCATAAAAACAAAGGAGTATTTGACCAAATGAAAGTGGCATTGGATAAGGTAGTTGAAATCATGACTGACTATAAACCAGATGGAGAGACTGACATTTCATCTACCAGTATTTTCAGTGGAATTAAAGAATTCAAGATGAATATTGACGCTCTTTGGGAGAATATTTTCAGTCCAAAGAGATTCTTCCCATGATGTTGGAAGTCATCTTGGAGGGTACAGAGGACTTGACTGATTCTGCCTACACCAGCGCCAAGCACAGGAAACACATCTTGGCACTGCCAGTGCAAGCAAGAAGGGAACTGCAGCAGTTGATTTCTGTATGGATTCAAGCTCAAGGCAAGAAAACAAAAAGCATTGCTGAAGAACTGGAACTCACTATATTGAAAATTGGTCACAGCCTCAATGAACTTAAGAAAGAACTTCATAGTACAGCAACTCAGAAGGGCTGCAGATCTGTTAAATACTATGCTGATTATGTGGCTTTAAAAGCATTAAAACTTACTGGAGTAGAAGGAAATTGAGACGCTTTGACTGAATATGCCTATAAACTCTCTGAACAGAAAAGCAGCTTGTTGAGAACTGTCAATTGTTGTGACATGTATCTGAGACAGAACCTCTTGAAATAACCTGTGTACGTGCAGAAGAAATATTTCAGGTGACTGACCAGCAGATAATTTCTGCTGCTGAAACATTGACATTGCACCCATCTAGTAAAATTGCTAAAAAAAACCTAGATGTATTTTGTTAAACTTGGGAATCCCAAATTAATGACATGTCAACACTGCTAAGAGAAATCAGTGATGTATTTGAAGGAAGACGAAAAGAGTAGTATGGCTACCTTTCACTTCCAAAGCCAGGGAAGAATAATGCAAACCTGAAATCTTTAAAGCCAGAGAAGCTTGACTCTGAGGAGCAAGCCAGGATAGCGAAGCTTGGTCTTGAGCTGGGTTTCCTCACCTCCAACACAGACTGCAGAATTGAGAAATGGGAGGATCCAGAGAATGAGATTGTTCAATATGGACAGAAATGTCCAGTGTGGCCTATTCTCTATATTTATCAGAGAGGAGAGGAGCCACTGAAAACTTCCCAGGATTTAGTTCCTCAACTAGAGGTTTTTGCCACAGAGGTTTTAAAGCTTGCTTCAAGTGTACAAGCTTTTTTCAAAATAGCTAAAAGATGATGACAAGCCTACGTTTCTCCTAGAAATAAACAAGCTAATTCCTCTATGCCACTAGCTCCACATAATACCTAAGACACCCTTGCAGAATAAAGAGTCTCTAAAGGCTGACAAGTGCCTTGCAAAGGCGAGATCCATGATGGCTATCTTGGTCCAGTTTCCCTCACTTTGCTGTAAACTACTGAAGATGGGCAACAAGAGATGGATCTCAGCTACAAATAAAGACACCGTGGATGACAAAGCTTGAGAAGCTTTGGGGACCAGATCTGTGGCCCATCATGTGGCAAACCTGACATTTTTAGAAAGCAAATCCTTTATATTTCAGAGAGTCAGTAATTTTATAAAGAAAACCACACTGAAATCTTGCTTTATTTCCTGATTATGAAACTGATTGTGAAGCTTCTTACAACTAATAATAGTTGATAGATTTCAATTGCACTGTTATTTTAAAAAGGGGCATTGCCATTAATAATGTTCTTTAAAAGTCAAACCAAATATCATACCTCAATGACAGCTTAATCCAAAGAAACTATTTTGAAAATGTGCTCACCTTTAGCATATTTAACCTTCACTGTTTTCTATCATTATTTAAGCTTCTCATTTAAACCCTAATTTTTAGCAGGAGATACAAAAATAAGCTGAATGTGAAGGGTTGGAAAAAGATATTTCATGCAAACAACAAACAGAAAAAAGCGGCAATAGCTATGTTAATATCAGACAAATTAGACTTCAAATGTAAAACAATTAACAGAGACAAAGAAGGGCACTATATATTAATAAAAGGGACAATCTGTCAAGAAAACATAACAATCATAAACATTTATGCACTGAACCAGAGTGCCCAAAATTACGTGAAGCAAACATTGACAACACTGAAGGGAGAAGTAGATACCTCTACAATAATAGTTGGAGACTTCAATACACAGCTGTCATTAATGGACAGAACATCTGGACAGAGGATCAATAAGGAAACAGATGTTGAATTGTACAATAAATGAACTAGACTTGACAGACATTTATGGAACACTATACTCCACAACAGCAGAATACACATTTTTCTCAAGTGCTCATGGATCTTTCCCTAGGATAGACCACAATTTGGATCACAAAGCAGGTCTCAAAAAATTAAAAAAAAATTGATATTATGCAAAACACCTTCTCAGATCATAATGGAATGAAGTTGGAAATCAATAACAGGCAGAAGGTCAGAAAATTCACAAATATATGGAGGCTAAATAACACAGTTTTAGACAACCAGTAGGTAAAGGAAGAAATTACAAGAGAAATTTAAAAATACCTTGAGGCAAATCAAAATGAAAACACAACATATCAAAACTTATGGGATGCTGCAAAGGTCATGCTGAGAGGGAAATTTATTGCCCTAAATACCTATATTAAAAGAGAAGAAAGAGAAAAAATTGAGGAATTAACTGTTCACCTGGAGGAACTAGAAAAAGAACAGCAAACTAACCCCAAAGCAAACAGAAGGAAAGAAATAACAAAGATTAGAGCAGAAATAAATGAAATGGAGAACAGGAAAACAATAGAAGAAATCAACAAAACTAGAAGTTGGTTCTCTGAGAAAATCAAAACAATCGATGCACCCTTAGCTAAGCTAACCATAAAAAAAAAAAAAGAAAGAGAGAGCACTTTGCAAATAAACACAATCAGAAATGGGAAAAGGACATAACTACTGACCCCACAGAAATAAAGGAGAAAATGAGAGGATATACTATGAGCAACTATATGCTAATAAATTAGACAACTTAAATGAAATGGACAACTTCCTGGAAAAGCAGGAACAACCAACATTGACTTGCGAAGAAATAGATGACCTCAACAAACCAATCACAAGTAAAGCGATTGAGTCAGTCATTAAAAAGCTCCCAAAAAAGAAAAGTCCAAGACCAGATGGCTTCACATTTGAATTCTACCAAGCATTCAAGAAAGAATTAGTACCAATCCTGCACAAACTCTTCAAAAAAATTGAAGATGAGAGAAAGCTACCTAATTCATTCTATGAAGCCAACATCACCCTAATGCCAAAGTCAGACAAAGATACTACAAAAAAAGAAAAGAAAAGAAAATTATAGACTGATCTCTTTAAGGAATATAGATGCAAAAATCCTCAACAAAATATTTACAAATCAAATCCAGCAGTAGATTAAAATAATTATACATCATGACCAGGTGGGATTTATCCCAGGTATGCAAGGCTGGTTCAACACAAGAAAATCAATCAATGTAATACAGCACATCAATAAATCAAAGCAGAAGAACCACATGATCATCTCGATCAATGCAGAAAAGGCATTTGACAGAATTCAACATACTTTCTTGATGAAAACACTTCAAAGGATAGGAATAAAAGGGAACTTTCTCAATATGATAAAGACAATATATGAAAAGCCCACAGCTAACATTGTACTTAAGATTGAAAGCTTTCCCTCTAAGATTGGAACAAGACAGAGATACCCACTGTCACCATTGTTATTCAGCATTGTGCTGGAAGTTCTAGCTAGAGGATTTAGGCCAAAAAAAGGGGGGGGCATGCAAATTGGAGAGGAAGAAGTAAAATTTTCACTGTTTGCAAATGAAATGATCCTATATATAGAAAATCCAGAAAGATCTACAGCAAAGCTACTACAGTGGCTACAAGATCAACATGCAAAAATCAGTAGTGTTCCTCTACACAAGTAATGAGCAACAGGAGGAGGAAATCAAGAAAAAAATTCCATTTGCAATAGCAACCAAAAGAATCAAGTAATTAGGAATAAACTTAACCAAGGCCACAAATGACCTATACAGGGAAGACTACAAGAAACTGCTAAAAGAAACCAGTCAGGACCTAAGAAAATGAAGAACATATTGTGTTTGAAAAGACAAAGAAACAGCAAAGAAATAGAGCTAATAAGCCAATAGAGAAGTAAAAGTCAAATCCTAAAAAAAATAAAAAAGTAGGCAACAAAAAAAGAAAAGAAAAACAAAGAATAAATATAGATGAGACAAAGAGAAAACAACTAGCAAGATGGTAGACTAAAATTCAATCATATTGATAATCACATTAAATATAAATGATTTAATAACTTCAATTAAAGGCAAATATTGTCAGACTGATTAGAAGAGTAAGACCAAACTATACACTGTCTGAAAAATTGTAGTTTAATATAAGACACAGATTAAAAATTAAAGGATGAATAAATATATACCATGCTATTCATAAGCAATATATATTAATATCAGATGAAGTAGATTTCAGAATAAAGAACATTACCAGCAATAAAAGACATTTCATAATGACAAAGGGGCATTTCATCCAAAAGATGAATATCCTAAATGGGTATATACCCAATAATAGAGCTTGCAAAAACTGACATAACTGAAAGGAAAAATAGATAAATTCACATTTACAGTTTGAAATTTCAACACTCCTCTCTCAGAAATGAATGGAACAAGCAGAGAGAAAATCTGTATGTAGAGATTTAAACTTCATCAGTCAACCTGACCTAATTGACATTTATAGAACCCGCTACCTATCAAATGCAAAATACTTATTCTTTTCAAGTGAAGATGTAACATTCGCCAAAGTAGTCCATGTTCTGGGGATAAAACAAACCTTACATTTAAAAGAACTGAAACATTACAGAGTATGTTCTCTGACCACAACAGAATTAATCTAGAAATAAATAACACCACACACCTATTAGAATGGGAAAAAAAAGAAAAGGTAGAAAAAGCCTCTGACAATACCAAGTGCTAACTAACAAGGACATGGAGCCACTGGAACTCTCATACTTTGCTAGTAGGGATGCCAAATAGCATCATTACTTTGAGAAATTATTTAGCAGGTTCTTATAAAGTTAAATATACACTATTGTATGACCCAGTCATTCCACTTCTAGGTATTTACTCAAAAGAAATATAAACTCATGTCTACAAAAAGACTTGTACAGAAGTATTCTTGGCAGCTTTACTCATAATAGGTAAAAACTGGAAACAATCTGAATGACCATGTACAGGCAAATAGATTGTGGTATACCCATACAATGGAATACTACTCAGCAATAAAAAGGAGCAAATGACTGATACATGAAATGGCATGGATAAGTCTCAGAAACATCATTGCTGAGCCAAAGCACCCAGATCCAAAAAAAGTGTATATAGTAAGACCTATTTATATTAAATTCCAGAACATGTAAAACTACAATACAGTAACAGCAAATCAATGTTTGCCTAGCACTGGGAGGAAGTGAAGTTGACTAAAAAAAATTAAAAAGTAGTATTCCCTGTGGGAAACTGAGTCTTCCATGTTACTTGAACCATGTCTGGGGTGGCGGGCCGGAACACCGGGCTGCAAGCTTGCAGGGAACACCTTGTAAGCCCACCCTTAAGAGATATGTGTCTTGTGACTATGATGGCGATATTAACCATTAACCTCAGATTGTTCCTTCTGATATGCCGCAGGATGTAAAGACGATTTATCTGTAGAGCCTTGCATGCTTCAAATCACGTAGCATAGGCTTTCTTTGTTCTGAAAACAAATAGCTGGAGCACAGATAAAATGGTACCCATTTAGCACACGAGGCTGTGGGTCCCCTGCTCTCTTAACTCTTAACTTTGTGTCTGTGTCTCATTCCTGCATCGCTCTGTCAGCAACAATTCCCAGGGCAGGAGTACAACCAGTCCTCAGGAAGGAAAGAACTGGAACCACGGCTGGGAACACTACTGGGGCCCTCTCCTATCTCTGGGCCTCATGTAAGTCCACCACCTTCTTTTCTTTGTGTGTTGGCTTTTTCTGTTCTCCTATCCAAATGGCAGAAAACAAAGCCAGGGAAGAGGACAAGTTTGTGCCTTATGATGCAGCCATGTGGAAAGTGACCAGATCCACTCTACTGGATCCCATGTCCAAATTCCTATGGAAGAGACTCATTGATTTAGGTTCCCATCTCTGAGCCTAAGGGTAGGGGGTAGGGAAGAAAATATTAGGTAGGAGTTACCTCGAGACCAAGACAATGGCCTAAGCACCACAGCCAGCACTCAGAGGAGCTGTGTTTTATGCTCTGCAGTGTTTGATTGGTTCTCATAGTCCAGCTCAGCCATGGGACTCCCTGCTCCAGCCAGAGCATGGGTTTTTAGGACAGAGCAGACATATCTGACCAATCCCTGAAATAAATATTGACAATTTTGATGAGCAGCTATTTCAATTTCTGGCAGAAATATGTATTCTTTTTGATGAAAATGGCAATAAAATTGGCCTGGGACCAAAAAGAATTGTCACATGAATTAAAACATTGAGAAAGGACTATTGTATCGAGCCTAAAGCATCTTCTTAATCAACACAGAAAATGAACTACTACAGCAGAGATGATATCCTAAAATTCCCTTTCCAGGCCATTTTACCAGTAATTGTTGTAGTCATCCTTTAAGAAATCCAGAAAAACTTGAAGAAAATGATGCAATTGGAGAAAGAAGAACAGCACAGAGGACTTTAAAAGCTGATACAGGAATTCCCATGGAATAAGTTCCTCCAGAAGACATTCTTTACGTAACACAAATTTGCTACGGGGCTCTATCTGATGGTGTTTGAGGTGAACATGAAATTGATTACATCCTGTTTGTGAGGAAGAGTGTAAGTCTGGATCCAGATCCCAATAAGATTAAGAGCTATTGTATGTGTCAAAGGAAGAATGGAGAGAAACAGCCAAGGGTGAAATTAAGATAACTTTGTGGCTAAAATGA
>PVKY010008435.1:0-14067 GCA_004027775.1 Bradypus variegatus
CAGTGAAGATGTCTTCTATTATTCCTTCTGCCCCCTTTCCCCTCTCTTCTCCTTCTGGAATACCCATAACACATATATTTGTACGTTTCATTTTGTCACACAGCTCCCTAAGACCCTGCTCATATTTTTCCATTTTTTTTACCATCTGTTCTTTTGCATGCATGAATTCGAATGACCTGTCTTCCAGTTCACTGATCCTTTCCTCTGCCTGTTCAAGTCTACTGTTGTGTCCTTCCATCGTGTTTTTCATCTCCTCCATTGTGGCCTTCATTCCCATGAGTTCTGCCATTTGTTTTTTTAAGTTTATGAATTCTTCTTTATGGTCATCCAGTGTCTTCTTTATATCCTTCAGCTCTTTTGCTAGATCTTCCTTATCTTCCTTCATTTCAATGAATTTATTTAGTATTAGTTGCCTCAACTCCTGTATCTCACTTGAGCTATTAGTTTGTTCCTTTGGCTGGTCCATATTTTCGTGTTTCCTGGTATGGCTTGTTATCTTAAGTTGTCTAGGCATCTGATTTTCTTGATTAGTTTATTTTGAAGCTTGTTTTCTATCTTTTACCTAGGGTTTTTCTTGTTGGTTAACTTTGTTCTCTGGCCTCTGTTATTCAATTCAACTTATTCTAGACCTCTAACTTAGGTTCTATTTAGTTGATCAAAATTTTTCCCCTCTTGTTTTTTCTGTTTCTTGCTCTACTCTATGTAGCCTTTTTGTGAATGGGTCTCCTCAAATATGGTCGACCCTAGTCAGATTTTCCCAGTCTAGTGAGGCCCGGGTCTCATTGGGGGTGTATGGAGTTTTCAATGTTCGCTGCGATCTCGGCTTTTCCTCCAATTCCAAACTTGCATCCAATGTGTGACTGGTTACTGGAAACCCTGAAAACTCTGTTTCATATAGTTCTTGGGTAGTTGCCAGCTGCTCTGGGCTCCGTCCCCAGTGGCCACTGTGGCTCCTCAGTGGGGCTCCAGCGTCTCAGGTGGTCTGGGCCTGGTGGTGGCGGCAACCACCTGAAAGCCTCGGAGGCACTCAGGCAGTGGGCGCCCACTCACCTCTGGCACCACAGGCTCAGGTCCCAGTGCAGGCGGCAGTGTTGGCTCCTCTGTGGGGCTCCAGCATCGCAGGCAGTGTGGGCCTGGTGGCGGAGGTGGCCCCCAAAAGCCTCGGGGGTGCTGTGGTGGTGAGTGCCTGCTCACCTCCAGCACCACCAGCTCAGGTACCGGTGCAGGCGGCGGCGGCGGCTCCTCCGCGGGTCTCCAGCAGTGCAGGCAGTGCGGGCCTGGTGGCAGTGGTGACCACCCAAAAGCCTCAGGGGAGCTGGGGTGGCGAGCACCCACTCTCCTCCAGTGCCACGGACTCAGGTCCTGTTGCAGGTGGCGGTGGCAGCTCCTCCGCGGGGCTCCAGTGGCGCAGGCCTTAAATCTGTAATCAGTGTACGTCCTCGGGAAAGTCATTCAGGTCCTTTGGGCCTTGGTTTCTTCATTTCCAATATGGGAGAAATCTTTCAGTTCACAGGAGCGCTTCCTCCAGGCATGGGTGCCCAGTCCATAAATATGTTTTTATGTGAGGTAGAACAAATTAACATCAACATTACAAGGTTTTAAAATTAGGGTGGGACTGTGGGAAATAAAATCAATGCTAACTAGAGACTATAATTAACAGAAACACTGTATTTTGCTTCCTTTAGTATAATAAAGGCAATACACCAAAGATAAATATATATGGGGGACATAGGGGATGGATATGGGACTCCTGGCATTGGTGATCTTGTCTGACACTTGATTCTACTTAGTTTAATACTCTCTTTCCTTTTGTTTCTTCTAGGTGCTATGTTTTTTCTCTTCCTTTTTTCTTTTTCTTTTGTCTCTACATACTTTGACTCTTCCTCCTTTTCTTGTGGAAGAAATGGAGAAGTCCTTATATAGATAGTGGGAATGGTGCTGAATACACAAATACATGACTGTAGAGGGAATCAATGATTGCTTTCCTAGGATGGAGTACACAGTGTGTGAACAAAACCATCTTTCATAAATGGGTTGATGAAGAAACCTTGAGGGCACTGTATTGAATGAAATAAGACAGACACATAAGGACTATATTGCAGGGTCTCACTGATATGAACTAAACATAACATGTAAACTCATAGACACAAAATATAAGTTATAAGGATATAGAACAAGGCTGAAGAACTGGGAGTGGTTGCTTAGTATGAGCAGAATGTTCAACTAGTGTGAACTTAAACATTTGGAAATGAACAGAGGTGATGGTAGCACATTGTGAGAATAACTAACAGTACTGAATGGTGTGTGAAGGTGGTGGAAAGGATAAGCTCAGCATCACAGATGTCACCAGAAGGAATGTTGGAGGTTAAAAGTTGGGAAGTATAAAACACTGAATCTTGTTGTGGACAATGTCCATGATTACTTGTCCAAATATTTGAAATCTGTCTCATGACTTAGAACAAATATATGACATTATAACTATAAGTGAGTAACTGAGTGGCATATAGGAAAAATATATACCTATTGCAAACTATATGCTACAGTTAGTAGTATTTTATCATTCTTTCATGAAGTGTAACAAATGTACTATACCAAATCTATGAAACAATAATGGATGGGGGTGTTTAGGGGTATGGGAGGATTGGAGTTTCCTTTTTTGGTCTATATCTTTTCTGGAATAATGAAAATGTTCTAAAAGTTGAAAAAAATAATTGTGGTGTTGGATATACAGCTGTATGATGGTACCATGGTCAATTTTGAACACTTTGGATTTTGGGTAGTTGTATGGTATGTGAGCAAAGTCAATAAAAACTAAAAAAAATTTTTAAATTGTGCTGTTAATTGTAACAAATGTTCCACAATGAAACAAGGTGTTGGTTGAGTTGTATATGGAAAACAGGTATTATATGCATGACTGTTCTGTAATCCCACAAACTTAACATTAAAAGAATCACTATGGGCTGCTATATACACACACAATTCAGCCAATATGCTTACGAACAAATATACATTTCTGCCTTAATTATTCACAAGTCACTTGGGTCTGAAAGTGTGCATGCATGTGGATAGATATGGGTAGACATTGATATAGACTAGACAGGAAGGGGAGGGAGAAAGACATATATTCTGAGAGACTGAGAAAATGTTAAAATTTGGCAAACACTGGGAAATATATTGATATATATTATACTGTACTTTCAATTGTTTTGTAAACTTGAAATATTTTCATATCAAAGTTCACACAATTTTTGAAAAAAATGTATGTGAATTTGAAATAGGTAACATTTACATCTTTATTCTATTCAATATTTTTAAGTTACATATACGAAACTTTGCTGCCAAAATATTTAGTCCCTACATCTCCTAAATTATCTTTTTTAGATATACTGTAAGTCCAATCTACTGAGAATCTTTATGCCTTTCTAAGTAAACTTGATATATAAAATTTCCTTGAACCCTTATACAAAGAGATAAAGTAGAAAATTGCATATATTGCTCAGAGTTGAATTATTTTTACAGTACTGAGTTGAATAAATAGTTATTCAATATTGTAGGCACCTGGCTTTCTTTCCTCCCTTAAATACTATTTCTTTATCATCTATCTAGAAAGAAATTAGTTTAAAATTAGTGAAAATAATAGAAGATGAAAATCTAATGTAGAAAGTAACCTGGAGATATGAATATAATGCAAAATATACATTTGATTATTATAATTGAATATAGTTGTATCCCTGAAGAATGTATAAAGTGAAAGTGTGAACAGGCATCCAAGTTAATGGCAGTATTTATAAGCCAAGAATGACAGATACATGCATGTACTTTGTTATTCATATACCATCTCTGTACCATGGAAACAAATATATTTTCTTTGTGATATTATGAATTTATATTTTTCCCTGCTAGAAAAGTACCACTGAAGCAAGAGTGTGGTGGTTTGAAGCTGTATGTCTCCCAGAAAAACAAGTTCTGTAATTCATTTTAAGTAGGAAATTTTGATAAAGTTATTCAGTTAAGGAATGGCCCATGTGAAGCAGGATGGATTCTAATCCTATTAATCAAATCTTTTATAGGAGGAGGCAATTGAGACATGGAGAACCACAGAAGCAAGAAGCTAAATACAACAAACCCAGAAGAGGAGGGAGAGATCAGGAGACACCACCATGGTCTTGCCATGTGATGGAGGAGCTAAGGATCACCAGCAGCTGGTCTTGGGGAAGACAACAATGCTTGATTTGGACATTTTCCTGGTCCAAACTATAGGCTCATACATTCCCTTTGTTTAAGCTGAACCATTTCATTTTATTTATGCTGAGTAGCCCAGGAAACTGGAATAGTGTATTCTTTTATTCAATTGCTAAACCTGTGTTTCCTATGACAACCTCTCAGTTTATGTCAAGCACCTTAATGAACAAGCATTTTTTTCTCTTTCTTGAGTTTTTAATATAGCACACTCCATAATTCTTAATAAAATTGCTATTTCACACATCATTCTAAGTCTGTGGGTACCTCTATTTTAAATTTCCTTATGTTTTCACATAGTAACTTTACCATTATTTTTCTGTCCTCACTGGATTCATGTTCCTAAAGCAACTCTTTGTGTCACATTTTCAGTTGTTATTTGCACCAACACATTATCCAGAGATAAACAATGGGTTTAGATTTCTTAACCTCACATTCTAGGATTTCCAAAATTGATTCCTATCAAAGAAAATCTCATCTTGTCTCTTACACTTTCACTCCAACAGACATTTTCCTTTTCTTCCTCTTCTGCTACCAACACTGATTCCTAGATATCATCCCACAAAATTAAAGAGCAAAGAATGAGAAATTTATAAGCCTGCCAAAAATAGTTAATATATTCATTAACCACATATTCTTATCTAGGAGAATCCTGGGATATGGAGAAAATATGAGATCACAGTTCATGGATTAATATATTTAATAATTTGCTAATGCTGCCAGATGGCAAAACATGAGAAATGGATTCACTTATAAAAAATGGGGTTTATTTGGCTACACAGTTACAGTCTTAGGGCTGGTAATGTATCCACAATTGGGTACCTTCATTGGAAGATGGCCAGTGATGTCCAGAAAACCTCTGTTAGCTGGGAAGGCACATGGCTGGCATCTACCCCCAATTTCTGGTTTCAAAATGGCCTTCTCCCAGGATGTTCCTTCTCTAGCCTTCAGCTTCTCTCCAAATTGTCACTCTCAGTTGCTCTTGGATTGTTCTTCCTCTCTTGGTTTCTCCAGAGCAAGAGTGTGCTTTCAAAGACCATCTCCAAAATGTCTCTGTAAACTGCAGTTCTGTTCTCAGCTCCTGTTCATTCTTCAGAGTGTCCCTCTTGGCTGTAGCAAGACTACTCTTTCCACCTGAGCTTATATAGTGCTCCAATAAATTAATCAAGGCCCATGCTGAATCAGTGGGTCCACACTTCCATGGAAATTATCCAATAAATTATCACTCACAGTGGGGTGGGGTGCATTTCCATAGAAACAACCTAATCCAAATGTTCCAAACTATGCCCACTGGTATGTCTGCCCCCACAAGATTGCATCAAAGAACATGGCTTTTTCTGGGGCACATGATATCTAGAAACTGGTACATTCTACTACCTGGACCCCAGATAAACATGATCTTTTCATATGCAAAATACATTCATCCCATCACAGTATCACAGAAACTTAAATCATTTCAGTAAAAATAATAAAATACAAGATCCCATCAAAATCAATTAGAGGCATGGTTAGTCCTAAGGCATAATTCCCCTCTGATTCTGTACCTGTGAAATGCAGGACAACTTATCTGCTCCAATATACAATGGAGGGACAATCATAGGATAAACATTCCCACTGCCATAAGGAGAAACTATAAGGAAAACAGGGTTTAAGGGAACAACACAATTCCAAAAACCCACAGAACAAACTGCATTAGATTTCAAATTCCAAGAGTCATTTAGAGAATGACATTTTATCTTTAGGGCTTGAGAGAGTGGGAGTCTAATCTTCTTAAGGGCCTTTGCAGCAGCCCTTTTCTCTCCAAATTCTGGGATGAGTTCCCCAACATATCCACACACTGGGGAGACCACCTGCTCACTACTCAAACTATGGGGCAGCAACCAGGTTCTCTTCCATCTCCAGGGCACAGGCTCAACCCCTTCACAACAGTGGGGATAGGGGCCAGGTTCTTCTTGACTTCTTGGGAGAACTCATCTTTCCATGCATGTGGGCCACTCCACTCTCCCAGCCTGAAACCTCTTGACTCCAGTCCTCAACCTCCATGGCTATGTCTTTGAAGGAATTTTTCCCTCAATTTGTTCCTTGTCTGTCTCCTCCAGTCCAGACCAGCACCAGCTGTGTCAATAAAGACCTTGCAAAAATTCTGCTGGCTCTGCCTATAGAACACAGGGATCAAAGTCATCAGACAATAGGAATTTCCACAAATCTTTTCTGCTTAACTCCTCTGCAATCTTGGCTTCTACTGAATTGGTGGCTGGGTTCCATGGTTGATTACATTCTCACATTGGGACATAGCTTCTGGGGTTCCATCCTCTGGAAGACCAGAGTTTTTCAGACCATCAGTTTCTGGTTTCATTGAAACCAAGATTTTATTTCTCAGGTTATATTTGTCCTCTCTCATTCTACTATAAGTTGCAAGTAAAAGCCAGGCTACTTCTTCTATATCTTGCTTAGAGATTTCATCAGCTAAATATTCCAGGTCATCACTTTCAAACTCTGCCTTCCATCCCACACAAAAACACAATTTGGCAAATTCTCTGCCACTTTAAAACAAGGATCACCTTTCTTCCAGTTTGCAGGAATACATTCATCATTTCTGCTCAAGTTCTCATGAAAAGTATATTTAGAGTCCACAATTCCACAGTCTCTTCCAAGTAGTTTAGGCCTTTTCTATCAAGTTCCTCACAATTCTTCAGAAGATCCTTCTTATCCATTTAAAAAGCCATTCCAACATGTTGGTAATTACAAACACAGCAGCACCAGCACCTCACATCTCTGGTACCAAAACCTGTTCTAGTTTGCTAATGCTGCCAGAATTCAAAACACCAGAAATGGACTGGCATTTATAAAAGTGGGTTTATTTGGTTGCACAGTTATAGTCTTAAGGCCATATACTGTCCAAGGTAATGCATCCACAATCAGGTACCTTCACTGGAGGATGGCCAATGGTGTTCAGACAACCTCTGTTAGCTGGGAAGGCACAAGGCTGGCATGTGCTCCAAAGTTCTGATTTCAGAATGGCTTTCTACCATAACACTCCTCTCTAGGCTTCAGCTTCTTTCCAAAATGTCACTCTCAGTTGCTCTTGGGGTATTTACCTCTCTTAGCATCTCCAGAGCAAAAGTCTGCTTTCAAAGGCCACCTCCAAAATGTGTCTATAAACTGCAGTTACTCTCTCAGCTCCTGTGCATTCCTCAAAGTGTCCATCTTGGCCATTGCAAGCCCATTCCCTCCATCTGAACTTATATAATTCTCCAGTAAACTAATCAAGGCCCATGCTGAATATTTGCAGCCTCACCTCCATGAAAATTATCCAATGATTTATCATCCATAGTTGGGTGGGGTGCATTCCCATGGAAACAACCTAATCCGAATGTTCCAACTTAACACCCACTAATATATCTGCCCCCACAATGCTGCATCAAAGAACATGGCTTTTTCTGGGGGACATGATGTATACAAACTGGTACATCATAGTTTGACATTTATCTCCAGTGTATAAGAAAGCCATTAATACGTTAAACAATGTTCATGTTCTGTTTGACATTTCCAGGAATAGAAGTTTACTTTTCAGTATCTTTTTTGTGACCTGTGTATTTCATTTTATAATGCAGTTAATTAATAGTTTAATCTAATTAAAATTATATTGACAATAATTATTGTGGAGATGTGGCTAATGGGCACTCAAAATCCATCCCAAGCATTTATTGTAACTTCTATATTTCTGAGAATGGAAAGCTAAAGAAAAAAATTTCAGAGTCATCAAAATCTATGTTTCTGAACATGATTTAAACTCCCTCAATCAGGTTTTTTGTGCTGTATCTATGTGCTCATTTGAATCTGTTATGTACCCCATAAAATACTATGTTCTTCCAGTCCACACTTGTGGGGCAGACCTAGTTTGGGCATAACATCTAATTAGGTTGTTTCCATGGAGATATGACCCAACCAATTGTGGGTGGTACCTTTTGATTAAGTTATTTTCATGGTGATATGACCCTACCCATTCAAGGTGGGTCTTAATTAGTTTACCAGAGTCCTTAAGAGTTCAGGAAGGGACAGCATTCAGAGATGACACAGACCCAGACTCTTGGACATGAGAAGCTAAGAGACATAATCCAGAGATTGCCCTTGAGAGAAGCAAGGATTACTCAGAGGATCTGAGTTCAGAGATGCTTAGACAGAAATGCCCCATGAGCAACAAGGAGAGAGCTCAGAGAAGCTGCAAGGGACAGATTGGAGAGAATCAAAAATAAGCAATCCAGAATTTAACCCATAGAATCTAAGTGAGAACCCACAGATGCTTAAAGAGAAAGCTACTGGAATCAGAAGCTGAAAGCAATGCAACCTGGGAGCAAAGAAATAGCAGACACCAGCCACACTGTCTTCCCAGCTGACAGCTGTTCCAGATGCCATCAGACATTCTTCAGTAAAGGTATTCTCTTGTTGAGGCCTTAGTTTGGACACTTTTATGGCTTTACAAATGTAAGTTTGCAACCTAATAAATCTTTTTAAAAGCCAATCTATTTCTTGTATATTGCATTTTGTCAGCTTTAGCAATCTGCAACACTCTAGAATGCAACAGTTGAGCAACAGATACTCTTTTTTTCTGCTGAATCCATGAATGAGCAATCATGAAGATCACCTTTTTCTGGGATATATTGTAGCATAAGTGAATTTGGATTGATCAGTAGCTTTACTATTACTTGAAGTCTCACTTGACTCAGAAAACTACAAAGAACAAAAGGCAACCAGGACAGGCTGACATGCTAAAGACCCTTTGTGGTGCTAATTAAGATCACTGCCTCTATGGGAAAGGAGGAACTGTGATAAGGAGGTCATGCTGACACCAGAAAATCTGCTTCTCTTCATCAAAATAGGCCCATTCCTTCACAGACATTATGCCTTGGCAGCTTTTGCACATTTATGGTACCCAAGGACATCCTACCCCAGAGAGCTCACATAGCTCAAATCCTCCTTGCCTCCCCCTCTCCATTCCACCCATACCCTTTCTTTGTTCTCAGCATATATGTAACTGCTTCCTTTCCACTTGGTTTTGAGCAGTTACTTAGTTGTGCTCCCATGTGTGTAACTCAGCTCCATAAATTACTCTGCACCTTGGTTTCCAGAGTTTGTTTTCAACTTACATGTTTGGCATGATGCTGTAAAGGCAGGTAACAACTCTCAAATATATGGGAAACAAGGATTGATTACCTTACATAGTTATTTGTGAAGAGTGAAAATATTTTATGGTGTAATCAGAATGAGAAGAGGTTACACTAGGAGTCCATGACATGTGGTGATATACTTTTAGGTGTATTACAGTAACATATCACTGATGATTCCAGCTTTCAGTCAACACAAGATAAGAATCTCCAGTAGGCCTTTACTGCAGGGTATGGAGCATTGCAACTTTGCCTTTATGACCTAATGGGATTATCTTTTAGCAGACCAAGAAAATATGAGGAATGTGCTGCTCTCAGCATTTTGGAACAACACTAGGCACAACTCAGGAGATAACATTTTTCATGAAAATACATCTTGACTTGCTACTGATTATTCAATGTGTCCCATCTTTTCTTCATTCCTCAAGTGACTATAATTACAGAAATACTTGCCAAGTATTGCATGTTGTCTAATCTTCTGAGTCATAAGTTTTGGTGGGACAGCATCACCCTTCATGTGCAGGTTGTAAATGTGATATCAGCCTCAAGTAGATTACAAAAGCACAATTAATGGTGTCAGCTGGTGACTCTTCTCCCAGTATGCCTTTTCACTGAACTGTCACCTTTAACTCAGTCATATCATAATGGATTATCTCCAGTGTCCACATCATTGAACAAAATATTGATCTGCATTTAAAGATGCCATGTTATAATATTTACATGGTTAATGTTGATCCCATGTAACCTCAGATTAGTCCATCTTGGCCCAGATGTTTTAATAACTGATTAATGAAAAGATGCAGTTGCAGAATGTAGTAAAAGGGCAGTCCCAAATATTTCTCTTGCCTACCTGGGTATTCAAAATATCTTGAAGAAAATATTGGTTTTAACTTAGAGATACAGTATTTTGGTCTTTATGTTATGCGTGTTATGAAACCAGGAGGAAATGGACTGCTGTATATTATAGCTCAATGCTCAGAAGTCCTGAAAGGGAAATCCTTCAAGGGTACAAAAAAATGAGCAAATGCATATATTTGTTGAATTTGTCTAAAAAAGCAATGAGGATTGCACAATCTCTAGATCAGATTATCAAGACTGAGAGATACAATATTGATGAATTGGTGACATAAAAGCTGAAGAAATGAAATGCCTAAAGGTAAAAACTGATATTTTATGTGAATTTTCAGTCAAAAGTATTCACTGAGTTAGAGGTAGGGGAACCTGCCATTAATGGCTCCTAAACTGATAAGCAGCTAATATTCCAGGGATTTATCCCTGAGTTTAAGGCTTGGTCAGGCCACCCCATCAGGTGCAGTATATACCCTGAGGACAGAAGAATGGAAACAATGAGATATCCACACACAATAGAAAGGGGAAAGTTAGGCAAGGGCCAGGAGATGGCTGCTAAGTGTGCCTTTATACACATAAGATAGGTTCAAAACATGCAAGTAAAAGAAATAGAAAGATACATTCAGAATCATCATGGATGACTAACACCACTCATTCCAAAGAACAAAGCAAAAATTAATGAGTATAAAATAATCTGAAAATGAGTTTGACAACTGATATGCATAGCATACTTCTAAAATAACCTGTCAAAATTTCTAACACACCTGGAATTTAAAACTATTTTAAAAGATATATCAAGTGTTATGATCTATAGCTAAACCAGGTTTAGAAGAAAATGTATAGACTCAAATGCACATATTAACAGGAGGCTAATGTCAATCCCTGATGCTTCCATCATTAGGAGAAAATAAATAGCAGATGAAACATGAGGAAATAAAGAAGAGAAATATAATAAGCAGAAATCAATGATAGGGAGAACAAAATAGAGAAAATTAAAAGCGAAATGGTCCTGCTCTGAAGATATTAATGAAAATACATAAGCCACTAACTAGATGGGTAAAGGAAGAAAGAAAAATATTAGAAAAAGAGCTTACAACACTGTTGATCATGGAGGCAAAGCTAATGCAAGAATACATTAAAAATCATTATGGGGTGGACGGGATGATGGCGGCTAGGTGAGACAGAGCAGGGAGACGCCTCTGTGAAAGACACTGAGTGGAAACCAGAAAGTGACCCAGAACATCGGCTCCAGGGTAGCACCAGCTGGACAAGGTCTGCTGGAGCCACAGGGAACATGCATTTGTTGAAACCAGGACTCTACATTCTGGGACGAGTGAGTGATTCGGCTAAGTCCCTTGGCCACGCTGCGGTGTGGGGAAACAGCGGGTTGGCGCTTGCAGCCCGGGAGCACCGGCAGATAGGATGGGAGTGGTGTGGACTAGCACCTCAGTGTCTGGCGTGGAGGATTCCCCTTCCCATACCCACTGCTGACTGTCTCGGGCCCAGGGGATCAAAGGGGAGCCAGGGACAGGTGAAAGAAAGGGGCTGTGCTGCTCACAGCCATCTCCCTGGTGGGCGGGGATGCTCCTGCCCGGGGCCGAGCGCACGGCACGGAGCCACGCCAGGAGACCCAGCCTGGTGGGGACCTTGTCTTGCGGCACCAGTCACATGCCACATTGTCCGCCGTGGACAGTGGCTTTGAATGCACCCACGGCTGATTCTCCCAGAGCTGGGAGAGCGGAGCTGTGTGGAAAGGGAGGAATTAACCCCTCCTACTGAACCATCTTTGAAGCGGGCTGGGAGCGCAACTACACAGCCCAGCATCCCAGGGCCTCCCTGGAGAATGGCACGCACTTGTGACGCACTTGTGATGTGTCATGGCTCTGCCGCAGCAGAGGTCCCAGAAAAGCACAGCAGAGAGGGAGAACCGCTCAGAAAGGTTCTGCGGCCAGGGGACCCGCGCCCCTCCCAGCAAGGCTCGGTCCTGTGGGAGGAGGGAGCGCCGGCGCTGGGAACCCAGGAAAAGAAAAGAAAAAAAGCAGCACCTTTTTGGAGTTCGGGAGCTTGGAAGGGGGAAGGGCAGAGCTCGGGCAATTCCTGAGGAGGGACTGAACTCTCTGTGCCCTGGATATCTCATTAATGGCCCTAACTGCTTTGTCACTTAACATTTCAATAACGCATTAGATCTGTGAGGATGACCTTTTTTTTTCTTTTCTGTTTCTAAAATTATTACTCTAAAATGAGTGCAGAACTAAGAGAGCTCTGAGACAAAAGGCAATAATCCAGAGGCTGAGAGAATTCACTAAACACCACAACTTCCAAAGAAAAGGGGTCATACACTCACAGCCACCATCCTGGTGGACAGGAAACACTCCTGCCTGTTGCCAGCCCCATAGCCCAGAGCTGCCCCAGTCAACCAAGTGTGACAAAAGTGCTTCAAATAACATGCAAACACCACAAAATTGGGCATGGACATCAGCCTTCCCTGCACCCTCAGCTGGTTGTCCCAGAGCTGGGAAGGTGGAGCAGCATGAACTAACAAAGCCCAATTCAGATATCATTTAAGCAGACTGGGAGCCACTCTAAAAAGCCCAGCAGCCCAGAACCACCCTAGGGGGACAGCACTCACTGGTGACATAGCAGAGTCATTCCTCAACAGAGGACCAAGGGGTGCACGGATGGGAAAATGGTCCACTCACAAATCTCAGGGGCCATACAACAATACCAAAGACTTGGGGGTCAGTGGCAGAAACAAACAGTGGCAGGACTGAACTGAAGGATTAGACTATTGCAGCAGCTTTAAAACTGCAGCAACACCAGGGAGTTTTCTGTTATAGCCACCCATCTTCCCTGACCGCCCAGATACATGCCCCATATATAGGGCAGGCAACACCAACTACACATGCAAACTTGGTACACCAATTGGACCCCACAAGACTCACTCCCTAACTCACCACAAACGCTAAGCAGGGGAGAATTGGCTTGTGGAGAATAGGTGGCTAGTGGATGCCACCTGCTGATTAGTTAGAGAAACTGTACTCCATGAAGCTCAAGAACAGATAAACTAGAGACAAGGATTTCAATCAGTCTACAAATCCTAAAAGAACCACATCAAAATTAAGCAAATGCCAAGAGGACAAAAACAAAAGAAAATTTTAAAGCATATGAAAAAACTGGACAATATGGATACCCCAAGCCCAAGCACCCAAATAAAAAGACCAGAAGAGACACAGCTCCTAGAACAACTAATCAAAGAAATAAAAGTGACCAATGAGACCATGGCACAGGGTTTCAAGGATTTCAACAAGACCCTAGAACAGCATAAAGAAGAAAATGCAAGTTTAAACAAAAAAATGGATGATCTTATGGAAATTAAAGAAACTGTTGACCAAATTAAAAAGACCCTGGATACTCACAGTACAAGACTAGAGGAAGCTGAACAATGAATCACTGACCTAGAAGATCACAGAAAGGAAAATGAAAACACAAAAGAAAGAAAGGGGAAAAAAATAAAAAAAATCGAAATGGACCTCAGTGACATGATAGACAAAATAAAACTTCCAAACATAAGACTCATTGGAGTTCCAGAAGGGGAAGAGAAGTGTAAAGATCTAGGAAGATTATTCAAAGAAATTATTGGGGAAAACTTCCCAAATCTTCTCAACACCATGAACACACAAATCATAAATGCCCAGCGGACTCCAAATAGAATAAATCCAAATAAACCCACTCCGAGACATATTCTGATCACACTGTCAAACACGGAAGAGAAGGAGCAAGTTCTGAAAGCAGCAAGAGAAAAGCGATTCACCAC
>PVKY010008436.1:0-14067 GCA_004027775.1 Bradypus variegatus
CTTTCCTTTTTTGTGGCAATTTGAATTACCTAATAATTTGAGGGCTTTTTTCCTCTCTGGAGCAGGGTTGCCTAAATGCTTCATTATTGACCTCTTGGCCTGGTTATCCTGTGCATTGCTGGATGTTTAATAGCATCCCTGGCCTCTACTCACTGGATACCCGTTAGCATCCCCCAGGTCTGATAACCCAAAATGTCTCCAGACTTTGTCAAATGTCCCCTGGGGGCAAAATCACCCTAGTTGAGATTTTGATCAAGAGATACCTCATAAGGTGAGGACTTGGTCTCTATTTTTCAAGGCTCTGTCTCCAGATTTTATAACTGTGCAATCATATAGTAAGTGCTTAGTAAGTCTTCACTGAAAAACAATAATTGGAGGAATATGAAGGCCACTGAATGGTTTGTCAGAGAATATGGTTTGTGAGTCCATTTATTTAAGCTTCTTTCATATCCCTTAGTAATACTTTAGGAGTTTATTCATATAGAGAAGTATGGTCTGAAGTGTTTTGCCATTTTTAATGCCATTATGAGTTGAATTTTTATTGTGTTACATTTTCTTCTGGTATCCTTGATTTGTTCTTCCCTGTAATAGGAAAACTGCTAATAGATCCCCTTTCACCACTAAATACATTGTTGAACTAGATGAGTATTCTTTGTCATGTAGAGGGTATCCTCTTGTTACTTTACAAATTGTTTTGACAGTGTAATATAATGTACTGCAGATCTTCAATTTCATCAAATGCCTTTCTGATATCTGTGAAATTGTTGTTTTATTTCTTTTTTGACCTAATACTGTAAAAATTATGTCAATTATTTCCCTAGGGGCAAAGCATATTTGTTCTCCTAAAACCAATCCCTATCCTAATTCATTGAGGAATGCTTTTCTTTTAATATACTATTTGCTAAATTTTTTATTGAGGGCATTTGCATAGGTACTTTTTGATACATGTGATTTGTAGTTTTCTTTTTGTACTTTTAAAAATTATTACCAGGCTTATCCTGGCTTTCTAAAATGAATTGGGAATATTTCCTCTCACTATGCCCTCAAATGTTTACACCTGTGCCAGTTTGAATGTATTGTGTCCTCCCAAACGCCATTATCTTTCATGTAATCTTGTGTGGGCAGATGTATCAGTGTTTATTAGATTGTAATTCTTTGAGTGTTTCCGTGGAGATGCACCCCACCCAACTATGGGTGATGACTCTGATTGGATAATTTCCATGGTGGTGTTACCCCACCCATTCAGGGTGGGTCTAAATTAAATCCCTGGAGCCATATAAATGAGCTGAAAGCCAATTTGAAACCAGAACTCTGGAGCAGACACCAGCCACGTGCCTTCCCAGCTAACAGAGGTTTTCCAGTCACCATTGGCCATCCTCCAGTGAAGGTACCCGATTACTGATGTGTTACCTTGGACACTTTATGGCCTTAAGACTGTAACTGTGTAACCAAATAAACCTCCTTTTATTAAAGCCAATCCATCTCTGGTGTTTTGCATTCTGGCAGCATCAGCAAACTAGAACAACGCCATGTAAGAACGATCTGTTTTTGAAGTGGTGACAATTGTGATTCACCAACTTAACTAAAAACAACTTGAGTTCTCAGACTCCTCTTGATTGTTTATGTTTTTCTATAAAATCCTCCATTTCACTGATACTTCCAAATTTACTAACATGGAAGTATATGTACTCTTTTACTTCATTTTATTTTCCTAAATGTCAACCAGTCTGGTCTTTACCCTGGGCATCATGCCTTCTATTGTTTTTCCTTTGTTGTGCAGTATTTTTCTGTAAGTCTGTATTGGTTTCGTCTTTAAGTTGGCTGGATTTGGCTACACTTGATTTTCCTCTGAGCTTTTTGGAACAAAGAGAAGGCTGCCCACCTAAGACTCTTGACAGCAGCCTCTGCAACTACACTGTCCATAATGTACTCTCCACTCCCTTGTGTTGTGCCAGCCTGGTGGGATTTCACCAGCTGAGTCTCTGTTCAAATGAGAAGGCATCACACGCTCGCACTGCAACCTCCCTTTCCTGTGTCCCTGGTAATGAAATCAACCTCTGATAACTAAAGAACCTACATGTCCAGGGTCCTTCTGCCTAGGGATTTGGCAGCCCTGAGCTGGAATATCAGTTTTGGCCTTACTCCTTGACTGGGCTTGGGCAAGATGTTTGAACTGCATGATATTCTGTTTCTTGGATGGCAAAACTAGGCACATCCCTCACTGGGTTGCTTGCAGAATGAAATAAAATAATCTATGTTAAATTCTTAACACAATGTCTGACAGATAATCGGCACTCAATAGATACAATGGTGACCACTGTCATTATTGAAGAGACTTTCACTCCTGACAGCTACAAGTCCCAAAATGGCCTGGCTCTCTTCCATCCCAACTGCCTCATCCCCCATCTTTCTGGGTCGAGATTGGAGCTGGTACCTGTCTACACAATTCTCTTGATGGTGCAGGTCCCAGATCACTAAATTAGGGAGTAGATGGAGTGATAGGTGGGGTGAGAGGGGGCTTCCTAATTGTTCAGGCAAAGCCTGGGAATGCCATCAATTGAACCCCCAAATTGTCTGCACTTTGTTTAATTTTAACTAACTCTGTTTTGTGTTATAGTTAATTCCACTTCCTCCCAGATCACAGCATTTGACTGTCTGTTAATTGTAGTGCTTCATGTTGCAATGTGTTTTAAAGACACTGCTTACTTTACATTATTTAAAACTAGAAATCTTAAAATTTCGGAGTGATTTTTTGGGCTGTTTTAGATTTAGACCTAGAAAACATTGTGTTTCATCAAAAGATAATACATACACTGTTTTTTAAAATCCATATGGCACATGTTTTTCTAATACCTTAAAATTATACAAAGCACAGATTTTTCAGGAAAAGAATGAAATGGCTGTGACTAAGCAGAAATCAAATTTAAGCAGAAAATTTGCAGGCGATCATATTTTATCTCATGAATAATTTGAGAGCCGGTTAAGAATGAGACAGTTTTAATGAGATGAAAATTATTATGTCAAATTAAGTTGAACGTATAAAATTGTCATTTTTGTGTATCAAAAGATAGTCGCACACGGATAGTTTCACATGATCCGTTCCAGAAGTTGGATTTTTACCAAGCATTTATGGAGCACCTAACTGTGTGCAGAGCTGCGGGCTGCAAAGCTCATAAAATTGACTGAGATGCAGCTCTACTCCCCAGGGAGGTGAGAGCAGTGTCCTTGGAGACGCTGGAGCAGAAGCTGGCTGTCCCCAGAGGTCACTCATCAGACTCCCCCGAGCTGCTTTCCGGGAGCACCGAGGCTGACAGAAGACGAGGGAGGCAGCGAGGCGCTAAAAAGCGTTTGTGCTGCTGTTTTGTATTATAGACATGCAATATGAAAGTGCAAGACCTACAAACAGTGCTGAAGGCCACAAGAACTGTCCATTACGGGAGACAGCCACAGCCGCTGGGAGCTGCTGACCCTGGGTGACAAAGTCACCGGATTGTGTGCGGCTGCCTGGAGGAAGCAAGTCAACGCACAGCAGCTCGGAGACCCCCCCGTGAGTGCTGTGGGCACGAAGGGGTGCTGCTGAAAGCTGCCACCATTAGGCCAAAGGCAACCACTGCGAGAGGAAGAGAGCGCAGCCAGCCAGGCAGACGTGTCCGCCCACTTCCCCACTGTGACCCACCCACATAGGTGCGCACACACACACACACTAGATATATGTGCATGTATGTGTAGATAGATATTCCAGGTATGTGATATAAAGGTAAAGTAATTATTGAATCTATTGCAAAGCTTGATAATGTGCTTTGCTTTGGGTGAGGGGCATAAAAATGAATGGATACAGGAAATCCTGTTTCTGCTGGTCACAAATAGTCTGGTCTCCAAAATGAATCAGCAGAGGAGAGAAGGAAACTCAGCAGGCTCTTTGTGACAGTCAAACTGCCACATGCTCCTTCTCCTGTCCAGTCTGTGTGCACTGACCTGGGCCTGGTGGCTCTGTATATTGAGCCCGTCACTATCTGGAGGGAATATGGGATTGGGGACACTGGTTACTGGACACATTGGTCCCCAGGTGGTCAAAGCTCCTCTCCACCACTTCCAGTTCCTTTCCTTCTAGGCACTTTCTGGGATTGTTCTTCCCTGCTCTCCAGAGGTGAGATGTGGCTGTGTGACTTGCTTTGGCCAATAAGCTGGGAGTGCAGGTGGCATGTGTTACTTCCCAGGTAACATTTAAACAGCAGTGGAGACCCTCGAGCACGCTCTCCTTCCCTGCTTCCTCAGTGGTAGCAATAGGGGTGATCTGAGGGTGCAACGTAGCCTAACACAGGGTGGACAGCTGCCTTGGAGAACTGCTAGGACCTGCAGTGGCCTTTGCATCACCAAGAACTTGAGGTTTGGCGCTGTCTACCATGGCAGCACAGCCAAGCCTATTCTAACTAATACACACCCCAAGAATAAATTAACAAAGTTTCAACCCAGGTTATAAATTAATGGCCTTTTAAGTGTTATTAGTATAAATAATTTTCCCAAAGCCACATTCATCATGGAGCAATTGAAAACATGAAAGGTCTAAATCTACCAAGCTGAAGAACAGGTTCAGAAGCTGCACCACAGAGATGCTAATTTAAGGAGCACCCCAGGAAGACTCAGCCTTCTCTTGCCATCCTTTTGAGAGTAATGTTTCCACCTGTGGATCTGGAGGGGGCTTCAGCCCTCCGCTCAGGGAGGGCTGCTTGCACCCCATTAGGAATGAAAGAACTGCATGCTGTTTGGTTTGCTGTCCTTTGGCCACAGCAACCACACATGACATATAGCAGCAGCACCACCTGAACCCCCAGTTGGGGGCTCCAGGCAGAGCTTCAGCCCCAGTCAGAAAACTGCTCACAGTCAGAACTACCCTTACGGTGCTGAAAGAGCCCACAAGGTACAGTAAAACTCAGTTTTTAGTGCACAACCCATTATGCTAATATTTAGGCATTCTGAAGTTTGAAAACCTGAGCTAGACCACAGGAAGACAAAAAGAGCATATTTTTATGCAAACTCCTGGCTATGAAACCCCTTTGCCCTTAAGAAACCATCACATCCCAAGTACTGAAGAAGGAGAGGGGCCAGGATGACCTGCCAGGAGCTGCGTTTGTTGTTGCAAGGACAAGGATGGGTAATATCCAGAAAAGCACCCAGCGCCATGCCTGGCTGATGGAACCAAGTGGTCCTTCCTGAATCCAAATCCACATCTGGCCCACAGGCCCTGGGCTCTTTGAAAAGCTGTGACAAAGGGTTGCACCAGCACTTCCCGTCTGTGCTGGTTTGGTTATATTATGTCCCCCAAAACGCCGTGTTCTTTTGTGCAATCTTGTGAGGGCAGACATTTTACTGTTGATTAGGTTGGAACCTTTTGATTGTTTCCATGGAGATGTGCCCCCCCAACTGTGAGTGACACCTTTGATTAGGGTGTGACCTCTTGATTGAATGTTTCCATGGAAATGTGGCCCCACCCATTCAACGTGGGTCTTTGATTTAATCACTGGAGTCGTATACAAGAGCTCAGACAGAATGAGCTCTCTGCTGCAGCCAAGAGAGACATTTTGAAGACGGCCATTGAAAGTAGACTTTTGCTACTCCAGAGTTTGTCTGGGAGAAACTAAGAGAACACCCCCGATGTACAGAGAGAAATGTTCCAGGAGAAAGCCATTTTGAAATGCAATCTGGGAGCAAAGGATGAAGATGCCAGCCACATGCCTTCCCAGACAACAGAGGTGTTCCAGACACCATTGACCATCCTTCAGTGAAGGTATGCTGTTGTTGTCACCTTGGCTTGGACACTTTTATGGCCTTAAGACTGTAACTTTATAACTAAATAAACCCCGTTTATAAAATCTAACCCATTTCTGGTATTTTGCAAAATGGCAGCATTAGCAAACTAGAACACCATCTGTCCAAGTCAGTCTTTCCTGTTGGGGCCTCAGGATTTCCCTCTCCCTCCTGGGCCTTGGGTCTCTGTTCCCATAAACCCTGGGGAGTGGGGCCTCATGTCCCATAGGTGGGGGGCATCATCTGAGCAGGTGCACCAAGCTCCCCACACAGGAGGATTCTGTGCCCTGACCCTGAGAAGGAGGAGACCTTAACCTTGGGCTGAATTTTCTTCCCTTGTGGTGCTGTGCCTTCCAGGCCTGTTTATTTGTTTTGGCACCACACGCTGTTCCACGGTTGGATCTCATCTGTCTTAACCCAGGACAGTCAGTCCCTTCCTATATTGGAACTAATTTGCTAAATGCAAAGGGCACTGCCTGGAAAATCTTCCATCAACCCCAGGTCTCTGCCTACATTCTTAATGAAGCAGGACTTTTTTCTGACCACAGAAACCTCTCAGTGCCTGGGGAAGCTGAGCAGGTCTAACTGAGGCAGAGGAAAAGGATATTGTTCTAAATATGCCGTCAGATGATGTCCTGCACAAAAGTGAGTCTGGCTCCCCTGAGACATTGAGATGAGGCTGTTTGCCCAGCACCAGTGAGGCAGTAGCCAAGGTGTGCTGCCTGTCCAAGGCCGGTCAAAGTCTGCTCCCTACTTGCCCCTCAGGGTGCAAGCCCTGCCCACCACCAGGTGGAGGGCTGCACGGAGCTGGTGCCTATGGAAGACCTGGCGCTCTCACACGCCCAGAGTCGGGCCTGGCCGGATCCTGCCCCCGCTGCCCAGGAAAGGGGAACAGCTTTCAGAGCTAGAGGGGGCTCCCCCTGTCTGCAGCACTGACCTTCAGGGAATCTCCAGGCTCCTTCCTGCCTCCTAGGAAGAAGCTCTGCCCAGGACATTTGCCCTGGAGCCTCCCTGGAGAGGGACACGGAGAGACCACTCTTGGGCGTCCTGGTTTCCCACGGGACCCATGTCCTAAATTGAGCCTGGGGCTGCCTCTGGTTTGGGAGAAGCCCTGCAGGGAAGGTCAGGAGAATGGATTAAGACAGCTCTGCTCTGGGCTAAGAGAAACCTGCTTCTTCCGTCATCTATGTGATAAAAATCTACGGAGCTGAGATCAAAGTCAAGGGAGCAAAGCTGCCCCTCAGCCAGGTTGATGTGTGTGTGTGTAATACACTATATTATATGTATGCAATAATATATCATACTGCATACATATATACTTAATAATATATGTGGACAGGCATGCTTCAGAGATATGGTGGCTTCAGTTCCAGACCACTGCAATAAAGCAAGTATCACAATAAAGTGAGTCACATGACTTTATTGGTTTTCCAATGCATATAAAAGTTATATGCTGTAGCATTACATCTACAAAAACAATGTAGTTCCCTTATTTACGAATATGACACAGATACATGAAGTGAGCACCTGCTGTTTGGAAAAATGATGCCGATAGACTCTCTTGATACAGAGTTGCCACACACCTTTAATTTGTAAAAAATGCAGTATCTGTGAAGAGCAATCAAGTGAAGTGCAATAAAATGAGGTATGCCTGTGTAAGAATAATATGAAAATATAGCATGTATATATACATATATGTATATCACATAATATATAATGTACAATAACAATGTTTATGTAGCTACATTGTACATATATATGTAATTATTTATCATTTAGATATAATTCATGTACCACAAAATTTATATTCATAGAGTTGTGAAACCACTATCCAATTTCAGAACACTTTAATCACCCCCAGAAAAGAAACCTCCTACCCATTAAATGGTCACTCCCCATTCTCCCTCACCCAAGCCTCTGGAAGCCATTAATCTACTTTCTGGACATTTTGTATAAATGGAATCTTACATTATGAGCACTTTGGAGTCTGGCTTCTTTCACTTAGCATAGTGTTTTAAAGGCTCATATGTGCTCTAGTAAAATAATATTCCATTGTAGGGCTGGACCACAGTTTGTTTATCCATTCATCAGTTGATGGCCATTTGGGCTGTTTCCACCTTTTGGGTCTTATGCTATGAATACTCATTCATGGACAAATTTCTGTGTGAACTCATGTCTTCATTTCTTTGGGTGTGTACACCTAAGAGTGAATTTGCTGGATCCGATGGTGACTCCATGTTTAACTGTTTGAGGAAGAGCCAGGCTATTTTCCACTATGGCTGCCCCATTCGTTCCCACCAGCAGTGTATTCTCAGCCTGGTTTTACACAGACCTGAGGCCTGACTGTAGGGAAGCAAAAGGAGGCCAGTGGCTCCCATGGTCCCATCTAGCTCCCCAGGAGACCATATCAGGAGTGAAGGTAGAGCCTTGAAGTAATTAACAGCTTTCTCCCAGTGTCCCTGTGTGCATCTCCCTTGCATGCATGGGGAGACAGGAAAGCCTGAGCTTGCCTGCAGACCACATGGCCGTACACCTTCTCGTACACACTCATGCCCAAGTGTGCCCACCACCAAGAGTCTCTGCCTGTACAGATGGGAAACTAGGCTCCTTCGGAAAGCCCTGCTTCCCCGGGGGGGATCCCTCCACCCAGGGTGAAGGGGATCCTCCCATATTAAGAAGCCACAAAGATGGAGAGGAGCTGGCAAAGGAGATGGAAGAGGGGCAGATTGGAAGGCAAGAGGAAGAAGAGAGCAGATCAGCTTGGTCAAATACACTCAGAGCCAGTCCTGTTCCCACCTTGGCTGACAGATTCACAAGAATGGGCTCACCTGCAGGCCTAAGCTATGGTAGATTCTGAGGGTATCAGGCCACTTCACTTCCTCCAGGTCCAGCCATACATAACCCTAAGCTTGCCTCCATTTACTGGATATATGTCCATGCTCCTGTCTGGAAGACCTGATTGTAACTGAGAGTGTCACTTCACCAGGATTGGGTAAGCCAAAGAAGGAAGACAAAAATATAGCTATGAGGAACCTGAGCCCTGTCCTCTGTGCCCACACACTCCTTCCGGTGGAGGAGGTGCCACTATCTGGGATTTTCCTCATTGCTCAGGGCAGTGAGTGAGCTCAGGACTGGATGACACCAGAATGCCTAGACTAATTCACTTTGAAAATGAAAGAGAATATGGCCTTGCAACCCCATTATTGAGTATATACTTGGAAAAACTGAGAGCAGGGACACGAATGGACATTTGCACACCAGTGTTTATGGTGGCAGCATTCATGATTCACAAAGGATGGAGATGGCCTAAGGGTACAGTGACAATATGTGGAATGGTGAACTATGGTTTATGCATACAGTGGAATATTGAGCAACTGGCAAGAAGGAATGAAGTTGTGAGGCAAGCACCTAGATGAATGGACCTTGAAGACAGTATGTTGAGTGAAATACGCCAGAAATGAAAAGATAGGCACTATGATGCCTCACTAATATGGACTAAGAATAATGTACAAACTCTGAGAGTTGAATCTGAGAGCACAGGTTATAAGGGGAAGGCTTTTGGTAAAGTTTCCTGGATTATAAGCTCTTACAGCAGTCATATCTATTCCTGATTTGTAATGGTTATCTCTAAGTTCTGAGATGCTGAGCTGTTTGTGTATAACCTGGTTGGTCCCTGGAACTTTGGGTATCTGTGTGACACCTGAAACTCAGAGCCAGAGTCCAGCAGCTATGAATGTCAGAATTACCCCATATAGCAACTGTTAAAGAAGCTGAAAAAGACATCAGACTTCAATTAGAGATATGAATGAAATGGACTTGGTTAGGACTAAAGAATAAAGGATGATATTGATTGTGTTGTATTTTAAAACTTGAACTTCTGTGTGAGACAAAATCTATATATCTTGCAGTAACACACTGTATAATTTAACTTGTACGTTCAGTTTATTCAAACACCATAATTACATGGAACCTGGGATAGAGAGTGAGATCTGGTGGGTTTGTACAGGTTAGCAGGAAGCCCCTATACATCCCAGAGTAATTTGGGCAGAGAATAAAAAGTATTTGCAAAACCCCCTTGAGGGACTGGGGAAAAATGTGGAAATATTAAACTTTCCCACCTGGGAAATTCCTGATATTCTTGCAAGCATTGGGGACTACCAATTTAGAAGGCCAAGATCTTGATCTTGGGTTTGCCCTTATGAAGCTTGTTACTGCAAAGGAGAGGCCAAGCCTACATATAATTGTGCCTAAGAGTCTCCCCCAAAGAAAGACTTTTGTTGCTCAGATTGTGGCCTCTCTCTCTAAGCCAACTTGGCAGGCAAATTCACTGCCCTCCCCTCTATATGGGACATGTTTCCCAGGGGTATAAATCTCCCTGGCAACATGCGACATGACTCACGGGGATGAGCCTGAACCTGGCATAGTGGGATTGAAAAAGCCTTCTTGACCAAAATGGGAAAGAGAAATGAAAAAAAGTAAAGTTTCAGTGGCTAAGAGATTTCAAATGGAGTTGAGTCATTCTGGAGGTTATTCTTATGCATTATATAGATACTCATTTTTAGTTTTTAGCATATTAGAATAGCTAGAAGGAAATACCTGAAACTGTTGAAGTAGCCTTGTTTCTTGAAGACTAGTATATAATTATACAGCTTATATGATGTGACCATGTCATTGTGAAAACCTGTGGCTCATACTCTGTTTATCCAGTGTATGGACAGATAAGTAGAAAAAAGGACAAAAAGTAAATGAATAATAGGGAGTATGTCGGGTATGGGAAGTTTTGGGTGTTCTTTTTTACTTTTATTTCTATTTTTATTCTTCTTTTTATTTGTTTATTTTTGTAGTAATGAGAATGTTCAAAAATTGTTTGTATTGATGAATGTATAACTATATGATGATACTGTGAATAATTGTACACTTTGGATGACTGTATGGTATGTGAATGTATCTCAATAAAACTGCATTTAAAAAAAATGAAAGAGAGCAAGTTGCCAAAGAATTCAAAGTCCTGGATCCTGGGCCCAAAAGAGAATCTAGACTCGGACCTGTGGCTTCAGGCTGCTGAGAAACTCAGACAGTCTTGTCATGGGAGCCTGTGGGTCCAGGGACAGCACCTGAAAAGAGTCCACATTCCAGTGGACACCCAATACCACAGCTACCACAAAAACTAATCAAGTCCACTGCCCAGGGAACCTGCATACTTATTTCAGATGTGAAGGAAAGCACATGTGTGTAGTTTAAAATTGTAATAAACAGATTTTCTTGGACAGTTATCTATATACCTATACACTGCTTTTTTGGAAATAATAAAAATAGCTAAAATTTCTCAAGTACTTACCATATGACATGCATTTTACACATCCTTTCCTTATAATCGTTTTACCCTTACTATGCCCATTTTATGTAATGATGGGGAAACTGAGATTTTGGTTACATATCAAGCACACAAAGCTAGGAAGTGGCAGAGTCTGGAAACAAACTCTGACTTGCCTAGTGCCAAAACCTGTGCTCATATTGGCTGTGCTATAGCCCCTGACAGCCCCTTTGAACCAAAGCACCCATCTCAGGATGGGTTCCCTAAAAGCTGGATATGGAAGTGGAAGGAGAAGATGAAGAATATGGTCTCAGATAAATTCTAGTCTTGTCTTGCTCCACGGGGTGGATTTGGGGTGGGTGGGGAGCAATTCTGGCATATAAAATGCCTCACAGAGTCATCCTACTGGACTAGACTTATATTTCCTGTACTAGTCAGCATTCAAAGAAGCTGGGGGGTGAGCTTACTAGTAGGTAGAGTCTACTTTTGATTCTACTACTGCAAAAATACATGAACAACTAAGCAAACAATCAAATGCAGTTTAAGAGACTGTTTTCCAAATCCTCTAAATATAAGTTGTGGATAAAAAATGACATTCTACCCCATCCACCAAAAAAGCCTGTAACCCCTTAGATAGTTTTTGTTTTGCTGTTTTTTTTATTTGCTTTTAAAAGTTATTTTATTATTAATACCTCAGATTAGACTGTAATCACAAAGGAGGGGCCAGTTGTAGGCATAATTCTATGAGGGTCCCCTTGAACCTTGCTCCCCAATGTCTGTGCCCTGAATACTGCCCCCTCCCACCCAATGCCGGTGTGAGGAGGACTGACTTGTAACCAAGGTGATGGAATATGGAAGGTCACTCCTCAATTAGGTTATGCTATATAAGACTCAATCTGAGCAAAGGGAAAGAGATTCTCTGCCGGCCTTGAAGAAACAGGCAGCTGTGTCGTGAACCAACTTTGGAGGGGACTGTGCTGCAGGAATGATGGGCAGCCTCTGGGAGCTGCTGAGAGTGGCCCCCGACTCATAGCCAGCAAGAAAACAGGAACCTCAGATCCTGAGTCACAGTATATGGAAAAACTACCCATTACATATTAAAGACTATTTTTAACAGGAATATTTTACCAACACTGCACTAACACTAGGGTAAATAATTAGCAGCTGATAAGAGCTCTGGAAAGTATTATGTTATGATAATTGTAAAAAAGAAAAAAAAAAGATCAGTGTTGCCAACAACTTAAGGGAGCTTAGAAGCCGATTCTTCTCCAGTCGAGCCTCCAGATGAGAACAGAGCCCAGCCAACTCCTTCACGGAGGCATCGTGAGACCCAGAGCAGAGAACTCAGGTAAGATCTGCCAAGAATCCCAACCCGCGGAAACCCTGAGCTAATAACTGTGTGTTGTTTTAAGCCACCAAGGCTGTGTGTGGTGCTTTGAAAAGCAGCAATGCAAACTAACACTGGGCCTCACTGAGTAATGGACTAAATTTGTGACTCATGATGGTAATGTTTATAGATGCTTAAACGTATTCCAGAAATGCAAGGATGATTCTTATACCTGTAGGAAAAAAAATTAGAAAACTGTCGTTGTCTGTAGCATAATGTGTTCACTGAGCAACATGCAATTAAATGCAGCAAAGTTTGCTTGGGGACTCTTCACAAGACTTCATATTCATCATTTCAGACAGACATCAGCATGCAACAATTCATAATTTATCAAGCTACAAAGGCATTTTGATTCTAATTTGTTAATATAGTTCCACATTTCACATCTCAAGTGATTGCTCTGTATTTTAAGTTAGAAAATTTCCCATTTTACTTTATTTAAAAAAAGGTAACACAAACCTCAGGGTTAGAATAACAAAGTTTGACTAGGTATATTTTAGATGATCTCATCCCACTTTGCATTTGAAAGTCCGTAACGGTAGTCAAATATGGATAGGAAAAACTAGAGGCCAATTTCAAGGTGAAATGTGTGCTGTGGTATAAAATGTGTAAATGGATTGAGAAATATGTGCTCCATCTTCTGAACTTAAAGAAATAAACCTGATTCTCAACCATTTCCAGCTGTCATTTTCCTAAGGAGAAAAACAAACAGAATACCACCACCAACCCCCCCCCCCAAAAAAAAAATCAGCACACAAGGCCAATAGCTCTGCAGGCACTTTCTTCTGAATTAGAGAGGTCTGGACCCCTTCCCAGAGTCCCCTGTGACCACCACTCAGCTCTACCCCCGTTGGCTGCTTTTTCCACCTGCCCGTGCCCAGACCCCCCTCTGAGCAGGCAGCAGCTTGGGCGAGAGGGGATGAGCTAGCAGGAGCAGAGGGAGCTGTAGGCCCAGGGCCCTGCTGCAGGGCGACATGGACCCTCTCTCACCACGCAGAGCACCACACCCTTCAGCTCACGACCCATTTAGGCAGGAAAAGGAACAGGGCTGCTGGGACAGGGGAGAAGTCAGCGCTAACCACGAGAAGAATGTGCCCTTCCCACTGCCGCCTCTGTGCTTAGAGCTGTGCTAACCTCACGACAGCCTCAGAAGGAACACCCCCGTATGACCCCTCCCGGCGATCGCAGAATTGACATTGACCATAGGTCTATCCCTGTGAAGCCACGTTTATGTTCCAATCTGAGAGCTGGAAGCTGCCAGCGACCCCCTGTGCCCCCACCCACGAAGACCTGCGGAGAGGCAGAGCCCACTCCAGCCACTGTATTGGCAAACACTGAATGAATGGGGTGGAGAAAAAAAAACCACCCTGGCTCCTCTGTAGTGTCTGCTTCCTAATGGTATGCAAATGATGATGCAAGTAATTAGCATTAGTAATTAGAAGACCTGTTGGAGTTACTGATGACCTCTCCCAGAGGTGCCATCCTCATCCCCAGCAGCAGAAAGATTTGTTCGCAAATGACTTCCCGCCAAGTCTGTTAGAACTTCATTTCGGGGCCCTTT
>PVKY010008437.1:0-14073 GCA_004027775.1 Bradypus variegatus
AGTCCAGGTTTGTGCATCTGAGCCCAGAAAGGATCTTTCTGACCAACCCCCGGTTGACTTCTCCCACTGCAGCCAAATACCAAAGCTTGTTGCCGCCCCTAACGGGTTACATCACACGCTCCGCTACCTCCTTCTGTGTCGAGCTGTTATTGAAGGTCTTTAAAGATTTCCACCCACTTTCTACCCACTCTCCTGGCAATTGAAAGGCATATGAATTCCTTTCTCAAGGGAGAAAATTATTAAAGTGGAAGAAAGTGACTGTTGCTTGTTCTAAAAAGGAGAGAGAAGTGGAGAGTGGAGCCTGCCCCCTTCGTTATTCCTCCCCTCTGACGGGGCGTTATCAGGAGGGGTTAAGGCTTCTTGCTGAGAAATCAGAAGGGGAAGTTTGTGCTTCTGCCTTTCAGCACTTATGTCAGTTTATAATTCATTGTCCTAAAATTAACGCGAGTTCTCACGAGACACGATGCTGGCCCGGGGGAAACGGCGGTGCCTGGCACAGTGCGTCTTGGCAGGGCAGTTTTACCTGGTGCTCCAAAACAAGTGAGACCCAGAAGGAACAGGAGAGGGGCCTCTAAACAAGGTTTATTTACTTCTCACCCTTTGAGCACTGGAACTTCCCTGGAAATGAACAAATGGGGGGGTCCATTCTGAATGAGAAATCGCGTTTGGTGATGATGCTTTTGCATATGGCCAAAAAAGGGTTGTGGGACGGATTGTCATGCATTTCCATTTCATTCATTTTGTAGATTGTGAGCCTGTTTTCACAATTTCTCTGTCACTTCAGCTGCCTCTGTATATCCCATGCTGATGGAACTGTCTTCACCACAGGTCGACTTAGCTCCAGCCCTGAACACAGCCAGGCACCGAGGAGGCCGGAGGGGAGGGGGTGGCTTTAGGAGATACCCCTAATCTGGGGCTCAGGACCCAGTTAGGAAGGTAAGACCAACATCGTGGGATGATCGAATTTAACTAAATCCTGGTGAAACATTGTCTCTAATCCCTAGAGACAAATATAAAGGAAAATAAGAATCTCATTGGCAAATGGCAAAGGTCTACACTGTACAAATTTCAAGACAACGCACCTCCCGTCTCCTTAAGCTGTGTAGGTACTAGAACCAAACGCTCCACTAATAACAGATCACCTTTTGGGCAACAGCCGTTGTGCCTGGAAGCATGGATGGATGCTCAGTGACTAAGCCGAAGTGGGTTGAGGCTGTTCTCGACACGCCTGGCCTGATTGCAGTTTCATCCTCAGTGACGTTTTCCATCATTTGTATAAGGTTTGGATCCAGAACATTTCAGGATTTGTTTGGCACCACTCGGCAGCCATCATTTAATGAATAAAAGTGAAACCTGACTGGGTGATTACCTGTACTTGTGAACTTTATTTTATGACGTCGTGCGCTTTCAGGGGCATCCGTGTGCTGGGATTGTGGGCAAAGTGCGGTCGGTCGGCTGGTAAGAGAGAAAGGCTTGAAGTGGATTTGAGCACCTGGTTTCGTTGACATTGCCAATTTCCATTTTCATCTTCAAACTTCCTGCTGTCCCCTATTAACCAATCCTTGGCTGTACCTGGAGCCACTGGCATGACCTTATGTGGCCCTGGGAACTTCTCCTCGATCATGGATAAACACGTTATTCCCAGACTGGGCTGCACTTGAGGACCACCTGGGGAGCTTTTAAGCCAGATCCCTCAGCCCTATCCTCAGGGATTTTGATCCAGGAATTCTTGGGAGAAGGGATAAGGAATGTATTTTAAAGATCTCCCGAGGCTTCCAGCACATCGTGAGGGTTGACAGCAGAGCAGAACGCGGTTCTCCAGTGGAGAAGTCACAACAGTCTGCAGCTGATTGCCAACCTACAAACACAGCCCCGCTGTCTCTGGAGTTACTGTCCACGATCCTAGTAAAAGCCACACTTTCCTATAGGCCTTTGCTAGTTACAGTTCAGAATAAATCTTGATTCATTAAAAGTTATCTCCAGTATTTTTACCTAAAAAAAGAATGCGCATGATAATTAGATGTAAAGGGTTGGTTGGAGAGAGAATTGAGACCACCAGCTGTGTCCCTAGACCTGTCTCCCTGTGTCCCCCACCTCAGTGCGGAGCACCCTGAGTTCCAGCTCCCCACCCCAGCCAGGCTGTCTCCACAGGGCTCCGGCCAGCCCTGCTGGGCACGCGGGAATGGGCGGAAGCAGGATTTGCCGAGAAGCCCCAAGTCACAGCGATAAGCAGTGGGCTTTAGGGTGCCCGGAACTTCGTCAGAGCTTCCATGGTGTCCATGAAACAATGGCCCAACATCCCTTTTCGTCACAGTTTGCTGCCCAATAGCCGTGCATTTAAGCCCACGTGGACAGTGAGTGAAAAGGAAGCTTAAATGGTTTTAAGAATTCTAGCAACAGCAACTTTCTCCAGTCTTGTAGACACTGAGTGATGGATTCCATGTTCCCACAACTCCCTAAAACTCGGCTGGCTCTTCATGCAGTGTCATGGCACCCGTGGGGCATTCTGTGCGGAAGATGATAGCATCTGGGGAAATCATATAATAAAGTATTCGTTTTCATCTAACAAAATTAATCTTTTTATGGATTATGAACATAAATAAAAATACCCCTTTTAAGTAGATTTTTTATAAATAAAGTGCCCTGGTGTCTCTTTTTATCCTAAGTTATATAAATAGTTTTATCTTGGCATTTGCTACCATAATTTGGAAACAGTCTTAGCTTGACATGGAGCTTTACATGCTATTGACACAAATAATGCTCATCTGATTTTCCCAGAAAGTCTACAGAAAGTTTAGCCCCAGAAGCTATTTTAAAAAACCTTCTTATCAAATATCAGCATAACAAGATATAGCCTGTAACCCAGTGACACTGATATGTTTCATATAAAAGTAAATATTTTGTTTGAAGTAAAAACATTACCCATTTTATTATTTGTGATATATAGGAAAGTTAAAGAAGGAAAGACTCAGGTCGTTGTAATGAAATTGAGGAGAAAATTCTAGGAAACCAAGTTAAAGGACTCAGTTTCCTAGACACAGTTAATGGCTCGGGAAGGGTGCTGTTTTAAAAAAAAATAATGAGATGCCAGATGTCTTCAAGGTAGAAATTAAAGTGGAAGACTGGTTTTTAGTCATTTGAATATGTCACTCAAACTGTTCTTTCAGAGGGGAGTTGATAGCTGTGTTCTCTGGGGAGCCCGGGGAGGGGGGGTGAAGGTGCAGGGGATCCCCTGAGTCCTGTTTTGCTGGGACCTTTTCACAGGACTGCAGGGACAGAAGAACTCTCCAGAAAGTTTATTAGCTCATCAGGATTCCCAGAGCTCTGAGCATTGTGACATCATTGTGACCTTGGGGATGTGTTGTTTTCACGCTCGAAAGATAGGCTTCAATTTTTAATGCCGTTTCATCCAGGTTTTCTTTTTTGAACCCTGATTTTATTCAGCAGTTTTTAGCTCTAAAACGAGAGAGGGCAGGGGGGTCACAGTACAGGATGGTATTGGGAGTGAGTCTGTGGTAGTGGGAGAGGATACCATGTTTGGTTTTTCTCTCTTACACTCCTTTGATGGGCACATAGCATAATGTAAAATTCTGTGGTTTGCAACCAGACTTGATTTTTCTATTAAAACTATTTCATTACTTAGTAAAGCAAAACTACTAAGAGATCCTGATTTCAGGGAAGAGGAGGTTACCAATTCCCAGAGTTGCTTTCTAATCGAGCTGACACTTGAGTAGATGTGAGGGAAGCCTGTCCTTGGGGCGTGAAGCTGGCCAGGCTAAAGGTTTGTATGGATTGTGAAGTCCTTGCTAGGGTCCTAATGATTTCCGTGAAAGTGATGTCGAAAATCTAGAGAGATCTCCAGGCTGCTGTTGTTTTTAACTTCTCTGCCTGTTTGTATCTTTGTTACCTGCCCCGGGTATGAGGACACCCAGATGTGTTTCTGTAGCCACAGCAGGAGAGGCAAGGCTGGGGAAGCCTTCAGGGACGCTGTCCGCCTTCTCAGCAGAAGGCAATTATCAGGAGGTCATGCTTGTTTGTTAGGAATAAATGAGCTGATTTCTCTCCTGGGTGTTTCTCTTGGTAAAACATTTTAAAAGCCCATAAGGCAGGGGAGGAAAAACCTGTAACCTACTCCTCACTGTCTAAATAAGATATGAAGCTCAAACAAATAGTAGCCAAAAGAAAAATCAGGCCACTAGCATGTGTAAAAACGAGGTGCTGTCCGCTGCTTCAGCCACCCAAGCTATGGAGCAATCTGCTCATTGGGTTTGGTCACAAGGACACGAAGCCGTATGAGAGAAATGACTTGGGAGTCAAGCCACGTTCCCATGTACGTCGCTGCGGTAACCAGGTGTGCACAGAGCCCCCAGGGCTACCCCTACCTCACGGTGCAGCCCCATCCACTCCCCTCTCCAGGCTCCCTGGCTTCTGTTTCTCTAGCCCACGGAAGCCGGGCTGCTCAAAGGCACCTGTTAGCATTTTTGTTTTCCTTTCCTAATTCCTTTGGTTCAAGCCCACCTCCTTTTCTGGATCCCTGTGACTTTCATAATTAGTGCCTCACTGCTAGTCCCCATATCATTTTCAATTCTGCCTTTTGATGTTTTCTGTTTCATATATGTCTTAGCCACGGTACCCCTGAACTGGATTAGTAGCTCCCTGAGACAGGAAAGTGGCTTATACTTCTGGTCTACCACCACAGTGGCTCATCTTGCGCTGAGCATATACAAGTGTCCTGAGAAAAAGCCACCTCTTTCTCATTCATCGAAATATCCCCAGTTCCGAACGCAGTCCTGAGCACAGAGTTGGAGCACATATTAATAAATACATGTTGCATAATTGATTGATTGATTGTTGGCCTTTAGGGTATACTTGGACATTGATGATGAGTTTTGTGGGACAAGGTAGTCCTTGTTTTGAAACGTGCTTGAAAACTACCATCAAGGTGACATGACGGTGTGCCCTCCATGTGAGAGTTTTCACGTTCCGTTGTGGGAAAGAGGGCATCACGCAGTCCCTCAGTAGAATTAGGCATGTTTTTGTAGTACAGGACGGTTACAGTGTTGAAGTGTGTCATTTTCCAACAAAAAAAATCTGTGTGAATTTGAGAAATTACCTAGTTTGAATGAACTCTAAAGACATACATAACTTCACACATAAGCAAAAATTAACTCAAAATGGATCAACGACCTTACAAGAGCTAAAATTATAAAACTCTTTGAAGAAAACATAGAGGTAAATTTTCATGATCTTGGACTTGGCAATGGATTCTTAGATATGACACCAAGAGCATGAGCAAGAAAAGGAAAAGTAGATAAATTGGACTCATCAAAATTAAAAACCTTTGTACATCAAATGAAGTTATCAAGATAGTGAAAAGGCAACCTACAGAATGGGAAAAAATGGTGGCAAATCATATATCTGATAAGGGTTTGTTTTCCAGAATATATAAAGAACTTCTACAATTCAACAACCAAAAAACAACCCAATTTTTAAAATGGGCAGATTTAACACCTGAAAAGTACAACAAATGGACTTACATCAGAGATACTTCAGATATCCACTAATTTGCAAAGTAATCAGCAACTAGAGGAACAGACTGTAATTATCCCCTGAGGTTCAATCCTTTTGCAGAGAGATAAAGGATTGTGGAGAGCAGATAAGACCTTGGAAGTAAGGTTGGAAAACCTCTAACAGGAAAAGAATAATTAATCAACAAAAAAATATATACAAGCAACAAAATGCTGTAAGATAAACTGAATGATATCCATGATAAAGTTAAAAATATTCATGGTTATCTGAAAGAAGGCATAAGAATTATATTCATAATAGGAAAGATGATGATTGTTAGAAGTAAAAAGAAACTGAACTTGATAAAATAATATACTAAATGAATCTAGGAAGCAAAGATGAAGAAATGGGAATTGTGAAACAAGATACTGTTACACAGAGATACAAGAAAGATGGCTACAAGATAACCTTATTTTAAGAAAAAAAAAATGAAGAACTAAAAAGTTAAAGAAAGAAGCCAGAATTTGAAGGAAATGGGACAAATGCAGGTTTTGCAAATGAAAAGTGAACATCAGAAGTTAGAAGAAAAAATGGAAAATATCAAAAGAAATCAGTTTGACAATAGGGCAACAGGAAGGCTGTGAGGAAGAAATTATTTGTTTTAAGAATTTGAAGAACCTCAATTTCAGGATGCTGAGGAAAAGTACAGAGAGATGATGATTGTTACGAGAAAAGCAGCATGTGGATAAGGACCCGGTCATTTATTATAAAACCTTCGACCAAGTAATGATGAGATTTCACAGTGTGAAAATGAAAGAAATCAAGAAAATTATCTGTGATGTTTGGCGGAGATTCAATTTCGAGGACAAGTCACTGAATACATAGAAATTGGGTCTGATGCTGATGAATACTTATCAGCTTCGGATAAAATTGGAATTACAGCTGTCGAGCGGTGATGCTAAAGGGAGACATGGCCTAGGATACGTGAGGACGACGTGGTGTCAGATGTAGCCTAGTGTCCCCTCACCGTCCGCCCAGCCCTGGAGGAACGTTCCGCGTGAACTGTGGCATCCTGGCCTTGGATGCACCAACGATGAATCTTAACCAGGAAAACACTGAATCTCTTGCCCATGCTCTTGTTGAGATAATAAAGTCATTCACAGCAGCTTAACTTCCAACTGGAGGTGATCACCCATGATGAAGGTGTTGTGGAGCTTTTAGGACGTTTCTGAATACATGGAGAAATTCCACAGGATTAAACAACATTGAATAAAACTCCTAGGAGAAAATATAGGGGAACAGCTTCAAGGCCTACTGATAGGAGGTAGCTTCTTACACCCAACCTGCAAGCTAAATATAGCTCAGTGGGAGCTCCTCAAGATTAAACACTTCTGTGCTTCAAAGGGCTTTGTCAAAAAGGTGAAGAGACAGTCAACTCAGTGGGAGAAAATATTTGGAAACTGCTTATCTGATAAGGGTTTGATACCCAAAATATATAAACATATCCTACAACTCAATAATAAAACAACCCAGTTTTAAAATGGGCAAAAGAAATGAATAGACATTTTTCCAAAGAGGAACTACAAATGGCTAAAAAGCACATGAAAAAATGCTCATCTTCACTAGCTATTAGGGAAATGTTAATCAAAACCACAATGAGATATCATTTCATACAACTAGAATGGCCACTATTAAATAGGAAACTGCAAATGTTGGAGAGGTTGCGAAGAAATAGTAACACATTCATAGCTGGTGGGAACATGAAATGGTACAGAGCTCTGGAAGGCAGTTTGGCCTTCAGAAAGCTAAGTGTAAAGTTGCCCTACGACCCATCAGTCTTGCTACTCAGGATATACCCAGAAGCACTGAGAGCAGGAACGTGAACGGACATTTTCACACGGATGTTCATAGCAGCATTATTCACAATGGCCGGAAGATGGGAGCAACCCAAGTGTCCATCAAACAATGAATGGATAAACAAAACGTGGTGTATGGCTACCATGGACTATTATTCAACTGTAAGAAGGAATGATGTCCTGAAACACATGACAACATGGATGAACCTTGAGGACATTATGTTGTGTGAAATAAGGCAGACTCAAAAAGACAGATATTACATGAACTCACTAATATGAATGAATTATAACATGCAAATTCATAGATATAAAGTCTAGAATATAAATTACAAAAGAAAAAAAAAGATATTAGAAAATGCAGTGTTAACTTCCCAGGATCTTATGTTCACTGAAAATATTTGAGAGTTAAATGCCATAGAAAAACAGATCTTCAAGCAACTGCTAATTTCTGGTATCAACTGAGTCAAAAATAAAATATATTCCTAAAAGGGGGAAAAATAGGCAAAAGACATGAATAGACATTTCTCCAAAGAAGATACATAAATGGCCAACAAGCATACTCAATTTATCCTTAGTCATTGGGCAAATGCAGGTCAAAACCACACTTAGATACCTCTCCACACCCACTAGGATGGCTAAAATCAACAAAATGGAAAACAGTAAGTGTTGTCAAAAATGTGGAGAAACTGGAACCCTCGTACGTCACGGGAGGGAATGTACAGTAGTGCAGCTGCTGTGGAAGACAGTTGGTGGATCCTCAGAAAGGTAAACATGGAATTTATGTAAGGCCTGGCATATACAACAGAATGGAAAACAGGTACTCAGACAAATGCTTGTGCATAAATGTTCACAGTGGCACCATTCACAATAGACGAAAAGGTAGGAAACAACCCAAATGTCCATCCGTGGCTGAATGGATTAAATAAAATGTGACATATCCACGTGGTGGAAAATTATTCAGCTATAAAAAGAAATGAAATTCTGACATTTACTACAACACAGAGGAGCTTTGAAAACATTATGCTGAGTGAAAGAAGCCAGGCACAAAAGGAGAACTGTATGATATAGTTTATATGAAATATCCGCAGGAGTTAAATCTGTAGCGATGGAATGCAGATGGGTGGTTGCTAGGGGTTCAGGGAAGGGAGAAGGGGGTGACTGCTGATGGGTGCAAGGCTTCCTTTTGGGGTGATAAAAATGTTTTGGAATCAAATAGAGGTGGTGGTAGCACAACTTTGTGAACATGCTAAATGACACTGAATTGCATACTTTAAAATTGTTGATTTTATGTTATATGAATTTCACTTCTATTTAAAAAAAATTTTTTAACATGCCTAAACAGGCATCTTCCAATGTGTGTGCCCTTCATCAGGAAAAATTAGCTTTCTTCCATGTCTGTCCAGTGCAAAATAGATTTAAAAAATGTACACATATCACAATTTTACCAAGAACCATTCATGCTAAACTACAGAATTAGGGATAATTAGTGACAAAACAGCAGAAGTAACACAAATGCTTTGCACTTATAATAATGAAAAGTCCATTTTTGAGCAGCTGTCTCCTTGAAACTTGAGTGTGCTATTTGGGCCTCAGTCTGTGCGTTCAGGCCGTCTGGCTGTGTCACGGGAAGAGAGAAGCGTAGGACTTGGCTGCTGCCACCCAGGCCCCTGTTTCATCCAGACGTTTTGGCTGAAGAGAGCTTGCCTGGGTTATCTGCATCTCCTCTACCACTGAGGAGAACAGCCCTCTCTGTGGTTAGAGTGAAAAACCCTGTGCCGTCAGTGCCGGGTGACAGGAATGGCCGTGGCTTTTCCCTGCCCAGGGACGTTGGCCCAGTTCAGGGCTTGGCAGAGACATCCACGCTTCACCGGAAGGAAGAATATCATTGCTTTAAAGGATGATAACCATCCCTTTGTGTCCAATTAATGGGATTTATTTTTATTGCAAACTCTTTTTATTTAAAAAAAAACAAGGAAGTACCACAAAGGGAAATTAAACCCTTCCACAGTGCCCCCGAGATAAAGACCACAAGCATTTGGTGATGTCCCTCCAGTATCTTATAGTCAAACAGACCCATTTTTAATTAAATTGGAGTTTTAGCATAAGTACTGATTCATAACATGCTTTTTAAATTTATTGAAAACATTTTTAGTTTCAATAAATAGGCCTCCACAACCTGATTTTTAATGGCCACACAGTATGCCATCAAATAAGTATCCCATTACCCATTTTAGCAAAATCTCTAGTAGACATTTATAGTTTTGCTATTATAAATCACTGCATATACCTGTAGCTTTTCACAACTCTCTGATCTTTTTAACTCTAAGGATAAATTCTTAATGGAACTGCTAAGTTAAAAGGACAGTATTTGAAAGTTTTTGATTTATATTGTTATACTGCTTTTTTGGACTGACCTAATTTTAACTACCTGTGTTCAGATAAAATATTTTATTTATGTCATACCAAGTTTCATCTCTCGAATTACTCAATTATCTTGTACTTTTTTTCCTTAACAAGCCTCCTGTTGAGTTTAGAGATGAATCTATCAGAATCTGATTTTTTTTTTTTTGGTCCATCAGGGCCATATGGAAAAAGGCAAAACAAAAAGGTCACTGATTAGCCAGTGAACTGATGTCATCACATAGAGCTGGAGAGAGAGAAAAAAGAGTTAGTCACACAAGACTGGTATAGACATTATAGCTTAAATGAGTAAATTAGATCACTGACCACAAAAGTATTCCGATAAATACTTTCCTACAATACTCATACAATGAGCAAATACAGACTTCTACAGCAGATTTGTGCAACATGCTTGTGGTCATTTCCTTGGGGTGAGTGTTTAGTTCCGTGTGAGATTGGGACGAAGGGTATGTCGAAAACAGCAGAATATCACAGCGTGCTTGTCGCCCTTCTCCCCAAACAAAGAAGACAGGCTCAGTGTCGCGGTGACAAGACAAGACACAGAGTCGTAGAATTGGAACAGCTTTAGCCAAAACATGACCTTCCCGTACATTGCTGATGCTTTTTATTCTTTTTGCCTTTGGAGTAATTAGTACTTAACTGTTCTCCAGTCTTCTCTCTTATCTTCACAATAAATGGAAAATGTATGAATTATGCTCATATTTCCATGATAAATATATATAATGGTTTCCTGTCATTTGTCATATTCAGAATTATGTACTTTGAATATAATGTCGGTAGAGTTTAAATGCCTCCATGGACGTGAGAGACATTTCCTTTCTTATTTAGCTGTATTTATATCATAAAATGGGACGTTTGGACTCATATTTGTATAGATGTTGAATCATAAGCTAAAAGCACTTAAGGAGTTGAACATATTTTAAATGAATGTACTTTTCTAACAACGTCTTTGGGAATTTAATCTCAAACTAATGAGCCCCCAGATCCCAAGCCTCTCTCAGCCGCAGAGCAGGCTCTGGTTTCGGTTCTGTACCCCTGAGATGGTGCTTTTGAAAGTGAATATAATCTCTCTAGCCCAGCAGCTCTGTGAGTGTCTTCCTAGGATGCACACAGATGCAGCATTTTTAAATGCCTCGTGTGACATCTTCCAGTTGCTCTGTCTTCAGCATGAATGTTCTATGATTTCTGCAATGAGAAATGGCGCAGATGTCTCCCCGGCTCCCACAGTTACACGGTGATACAAAGGACTGACCGTCCAGCCCATCGGGAAGTTGTAGCCTTCTGTGTGTTATCAACCGACCCAACCATAGTTATTACTCTTTTTGCGTATAATTTTTTAAAAACAGCCCCGCTTTTAACATTTCAGCAGTAATGACTTACAATGACACAACTGACAGAATGTTCTACTTCTTCCTTTTTGCCAGGCTTGTACCTCCGTCTCGGGGTTTGCCCCTCGTCTTTCTCTTGGCTTCTCGTCATCTGTCCCTTTCTTCCTCTATTCATTTGACACTAACTTTTTCTCCCCCTGAAAGTATCTCTATTTTTCTCTTTCTTTGTGCCACTTGCCTTCCTTCATATATATATATATATATATAGCTCTCCCTTTCACAGGCCGTGAAACTAGTGTTGTCGTCATCATCATCATCCATTCATCATTAATATTATTTGCTTGATTATATTGAATGTCATATCCCATGTTCTGATTTTTCCCCAGTGGGTCACTGGCCTTCAATGGTAATGACAACTGTATACATCCGTATTGAAGTATTTTTATTTCAAACACGTGTAGATAATAGATGGATGGATAGATACATAGACAGATAGATAGACAGACAGACAAGCAGACTGATAGACTAATAGGTAGATAAAATGACAAACATCCAGTGTCCAACCAACCCTTGCAATAAAACCAATTATTGAAGGGTCACGTGGGGACAATGTTACAGATTGCATGAGAGTTTAAATGAAGGGAATACCTAAACACAAACATTGCTTACTGTCCCTGAATATCCGTGGTCAAAATTAAGAATCTCACAAACATGAAATAAAGAGTTTGTAATAGGTACTCCGGGGAGGTGCACAAATGGAGAAACAGCATTTGGTGACGGAAGAAGGGCATGTGTCCTAGCTGGAAGTTACCGGAAGGAAAGCGGTCCCTGCCTGGGCAGAACATCCCTCAGGCCCTTGACCCAGATTGAGTGTGTTCTTTGCCAAATTCTATGCCATTGCTTGGCCTCCTCAGCATCCAGTGACCTGTGCTGAAGACATCACAGCTCATCTCCGCTGGTCGTGACCTTAGACCAAGAGCTGGTCGGCTGTCTCTGCCTGACCATTCGGAATGTTCCGGTGAGCCTGGCCTCCACATGAGGGACTTCCTGTCTGCTGTTGACCTTGCCTGTCAGAGAAAATAAAGCTCTTTTACATTTACTCACCAGTATATTATAAGTTACCTGAATTATTTGTGACTTGCTGAGATAGTTATGTTCCTGGCTCCCAGAAAAGGTGGCTATTAAATTATTCATGGATAGAACCAGGAGGATCATGACTTTAAACATCAGCCTGTAAAACCCACCTGTAGGTACAAACCAGATTGCCATCAGTTCAAACTTGCTAACAATTCATATTAATTTTTAGCTCACTTGATCAGCATAAACTTTTGGTTGGAGGTGGAAAATGTACAGTCAAGTAGGTAGAAGACAGAGTGAGAGATGAGGTGCTACAGATCTCCTAGAAAATGTATTCATCCATCTGTCGTGACACAAATATTTACTGAGCCTGTAGTGTGTGCTTAATATATGTCAGTGAACAAAGCATAAAAATTCCTGCCCTCATGGGGCTTACAGTCTAGCAGGGGGATACAGAGAGTAAGACAAGTATAATAAATAAATAAATGATATAGAGTATTTTAGAAAGTGACAATCTCTAAAGGAAAGAACAATTAGTGTAGACTGAGAGGCATCAGGTGAGGGGGCTGCCGATGCAAAGAAGTTCAAACAGGGCTGCATGGACAAGGTGGGATTTCAGTCGAGACCAGAAGGTGGTGAGGCCGAACATAGAACAGGTGTGTGTGGGAAGAATTCAGGCCAAGGGGGCAGCCGGTGCCAGGGCCCTGCCCTTGAGGAAGGGGCATGCCTGGGATGTTGGGAGAACATAGGGAAGCCCGTGTAGCGGGAACAGAGTGAGCAAGGAGGGAAATAATGAGGTGATGTTAAGAAGGTAATGGAGAGAGAAGCACTGGAGAGGAGGGCTCTGGTGGGTCCCTGTGATTAGAGACCCCCTGGAGGGTCTGAGCACGGCAGTGACCTGGGCTGGCTCACAGTTTAAAGGCATCACCCTGGCCTCCCTTCTAGAGTGTGCTTTAGAGGAGACAAGGGTTGAAGCCAGGAGAGCAGGCAGGAGGCTATTGCCTTCATCCAGGTGAGAGATGTTGGCGATGGTTGGAACCACGGGAGTAAGCCGCGGAGGTGGTGAGACACCCGAAGCAGGGAACGTTTTGAGTGGTCACAGATGACTTCCTGGTTGGTGTGTGCAACTGGGAGGACACAGACGCCGTCCAGTGTGATGACGAAAGCTGCAGGTCAAGCAAGTTTAGGAGGTCAGGAGTTCAACCCCGGCCACACTGAGTGTGAGACCTTGTCCGTTAGACGTCCGTGTGGAGATGCCCAGTTCACTGCTCTCTCTGCCATCTCCACAGATGGGAAGAGCTGTGTGGTCAGAGAATAAGGAGGCTTTCTCCAATAACAGGTGATGAATAACCAGAATGAGGCCTAGCAGGTGCTTAGAAATGTCAGAGCAATAATCAACACAATGGCTCTCATCGGTGGCTCTTACTGTTTTTAAAGTTTTCAAATATGAACTCATTTACCTGTTTCCCTGAAAGATAAGGAACATTTTCTTGTGGCAGTTAGAAAGGTGAGCTTCAGATAGAGATTACAAGGAAAGTGCTGCTTCTTTCCTTAATCTGTCAGATGCTGTCATTGATTCCCTCTAGGCAGACCACTTTCTACTCATCTTCTTGATATTTAGAGTCAAATTAGCAAGGAACTGATAAAATAAAGATTGTGATTCTTGTGGATTTCCTCCAAAAACCCTATTGCCACCCACTGATTTTATTGTGTGGACCTAAAAGACTGATGTCTAGGGAGTATCTGATAACATGGGTATTCGCTGGGAAATGGTTCAAGTTCTTGCTGGAATGATTGAAGTGATTTGGAGGAAGTCATCGGCCTAAGTCTTTGATCCTCGTGGGTTTTTTGCTCTGACCTTGATCATGTTGGTGAATTCCACC
>PVKY010008438.1:0-14065 GCA_004027775.1 Bradypus variegatus
TAAACCCTCCACACTAAGAAAAACATCACCAGGCACAGGCTTTGCCAGAAATAAGCATTTGCACTCCAAACGGCACCTGTCACATGAAAAACACACTTTTAAATAATGCATTCTCTGGCTTGTCTCCCTAAGGGGATATTGTCTGTTATTTACATGGAAAATGTTAAAATGCAGAAGCCTTTGTTTTTTTTTATTTTTATTTTAGGTACTTTAAGCAAAACATTTATTTTACTCCAATGTTGGTGGGGAAAAAGTCCATTTCTCTTCTGTGTTCCTGTCTTCCAATCCTAAATCCATGCTGAAGAACACGTATGGCAAATTGGACCTGGGTTGACCCCAGTGCAACTCCATTTCAGTCCTATGAGAAAGGACAATTACAGAATTAATGAGTCAGAAGCATCTTTGAGAAAATGAGGTCCCACTTCTTCACAAGGAAAGAGAAAGCACCAAAGTCCTAGATGACAAAGCTGGACAGGATTTAAGGCCAACTGGTACACCCACACCTGTCACACATGAGGAAGTGAAGGCACAGATCAGTGAAATGCTTTGCCTAAGACTTCATAGCTGCTTTGGGACAATGTTGTCACAGGAATGAAGGAATTTTGATTCCATATCCAACACTGGTGCTCCCAAACCAGGTTTAACCTTGAGTTTTTGTTTCACTTACATATTTGTTGTAACTTAAGCTTGCAGTTCAACCCTATAAGCTACTTTGGATGTAGTGTAGGATGTTTCTTCTTAGAAAACCTGAGATCACATCACAGCATTTTAGTGACTTTGCTCAACAGTTGCATTGGGGAGAAATGCTCCCACTTGCTGACTTCTGCCACTGAGATGTGACAAGCCACATCCCAGGCCTTTCCATCTCCCTTCAGAGACAGCCTGAAGTCAGACTATGTTGCAGATCTAACCTTTGTCCATTTTGTTTGATGCTTGTCCCTGATCCCTGACCACTTCCTGGGCCTGAGCCCAGGTGATAGTGTGGCCAATAAAATGCCAGGAGCCATACGGACTCCCCACGCCACCTCCTGGTTAAGGTTGGATGGCACCTCACCTAGGAACCAACTCTTTCCAAGAGAAAGAACAGATGGCATTCCAGATATGAATATGTATAATGTAGACTGCTAAGGTTGTTAAATAAGTATTATTTTGGGGTGGATTCGTGAAAATCAAGAATTTTTGTAACCGCAATGAAAGCCAAGCAAAGAAAATCACGAGACACTGTTCAAAGCTGTCCATTACTCCATATTTGTTGGCACTGACCTCCACAGCATGCTCCAACCTCCAGAATATCCACTGGAAAGTAACCAGGAAGAAATAAGTGAAAACTGCAACAAAAGAGGTTCAGAATTCCAGGCTATCATACCCTGGAATGGTCCACTAATACTAGAATTGTCATTCAGCAGAACAAGAAGTGGGCCAAATTTCTCCTTGGTTTTACCACTTCTATTCACGGCCATTTATTGATAATTCCACCCCATCTACCCCACCCCCAACCCAGAGTACTTATGCTTCAAACTGACTGCCCCAGGAACATGGTCTAAGGGAGACAACAATAACGTAAGTTATGAATCAGTGGAATTGGATAAGATGGAGTCTACAAATCTCCAGTGTAAACAGTACCCATCAGAAGGCTTTGAACTATTTGCCAAGTAACAGTAATACCTTGCATACATACATAGTTATTACCAGTTTACAGAACACCTTCATATTCATGATTCCATTTGATTTGATCTTTGCAATAACTCTATGAGATAAACAGAGCATTAATTGTTACCCCCATTTTATAAACTAGGTAATGGAGGCTCAAGGTTGCACAGATGATAAATGGTGCCAATGGGACTTGAACCCAGGACTCTTTGATTTCGTGTCTAGCAATGCATTTGACTTGGCACTCACTAATGAATAGATAGCCCAAAGGGCCTTTACTGGGGAAGAATTCCAAATGCTGCTAGAATAGCCTAATCTATGGATTACTCGATTCTGATGTGTTAGAACATTGGGAGGGGGAGGGGGGAATAAGGTGATATTTCCATATTCTGGGAATATTCTAATACCAGAAACCAAATTCTTATTTATGCATTATTGACACCAGTGCTTTACCCTTCCCTGTATCTGTGACCTTTTGCAATCCCTCTCATTAGAAGCAGAATAAATCCTCCTGCTTCATTAACCATGGATATGGCAATGTGGCTTGATTCACTCAATGAAAGGTCAGCAAGCATTACATAAGAAAAAGCTTGGAATGGGCTTGCTTGGTTGGGCTTGCCTTCTGTGCTCCTATGATCTGCTCAAAGTAGTTTACTGGACCAAAGAAAATGAGAGGCATGTACACAAATTTAGACCCAATCCCCTCTGAACTAAACCTGTCTGAGCCTAGCCTAGATCATCCAGCTTCCAGCCAACTGCTAGCAAGGAAAAAATATTGTTTTTTATAGTTTTTTTTGACTAATTTGTTATGCAGCAATAGCTGACTGATACACCCCTCTTTTTTCATCTTCCTGCCTCCAACTCCATACAGCTGGGGTCTGCCCTTTGTTACCATCACTATTTCTTTCTAGTCACTGAATCACCACTGCTGCTTGAGTCCCATTCTAGCAGGATATCTACCATCATAGAATTATGAAATCTATTAAGGACCTAGATGGTAGTAAAAATAAGGTAAGTGAAATTACACCCATAAAAGAGAACACAATATGTGACAGATAAATATTTAATGAATGATTGAAATCTTTGGGCATTCAAAGGTTATTTCATGGTTAGCATGACAGAGAAAGCGCATTGCCATTAGACAATATTTCCTATGAGCCTCTTTATAGTAACCTGGTATTTGATGTGCTACAAAGACAGGCTGCTCAAACCTAAGGTCTTATTGACTTAAACCACATAATATAGAAGTAGGCAAATGGTAGGAAGCACACAGAAGGGGCACTGGATAAATTGACGATAAAAGAGTAAGATCAAATGTTTTGCTTGGTCTGATTCTGCCATTTCAGCTTTGCTGAATGCATCATAATCTCCAAAGCCCCATAAAACCCAATTCTTCTGCCTCCTGGAAACCCACTGTAGGCTTCAATCTATAGAAAATTATACTCTTTCTCAGTTGCTTAAGAGGCTGGGAACGGACGATAACTAATGGCCAATTCATTAGTTATCTGGAGACAGTTTCCTGGAAATAATGGACAAAGACTATGCATAGCACCTGATCAGCACACAATAATATTTTCTAAATGAAAGAAGGAAGGAAGATAGGAAGTAGCCCTGCCCATCCTTCTATCCTTCTATTCTCGTTTTAATCAGTTTGATCAATGTCATCCATTTGCCTTGTCCCTCCAGCTCTCGCCTCTGCGAGCCCTATGAATCAGCCATCAGAAATCTCTTAATTTATTCACTGACTGCATTTCCACCCCCTCTATTCCCTGGCAAAGTGCTGATTTCAGACTTGACTTTTGGTATCTGCAGCTTTTTCATTCTAGTTCTTGACTTCTTTCTTAATGTGCCCAGCAGGTCCTACTTTGGACACAGTCCCCACCTGAACTGTGATCCCAGAAAGGTGGACTTTGGTCCCCAGATTATTAATTTTTTTAAATATTCTTTCTAATCGCATTATGTATGCACTGGAGTACCCAGTGCTGTACCACAAACAAAGCACTTTATTCCACAGTAACCCATCTACCCCTCATGACAATGCTCTCAGAGGGATAGTACAACTCCATTGTTCAAATGAGGACTGGAGTACAAAAAAGTTCACAAAGTTGGGAAGAGCAACCAAGATGCAAACCTAGCTTTCCTGTCTCCAACTCTGGAGATCATCTCCTTATATCATGCTACTTTAAAAAAATACTAGTACTGCTGAAATTCTTGGGCATCCTTTACAATATTCAAAATTGGAAGAGAAAATAATTTCTAATATAAGGAACTAGTTAGTACAGCTCAAAAAAAAATAGCCATGTTGCATTCCATAAGAAGACTGAACCATTTAGAACACTCATCTTTACCCAAAAGACCCTCAGCCATATTCCGACACATCAGTTTAGAACTTATGAGTCTGGGTTCAATTGGCATAACTCACTCTTCCAAAAATAACTCCAGAATTCAACATCTTAATGGACAAGATGAGCTGCAGTACAAATGCTCTAAACTCCAGAAACCTCAGTGTGCTGGTTTGAATCTGTTAAGTATCCCAGAAAAGCCATGTCCTTTTAATCCAGTCTTGTGGGGGCAAATCTTCTATTGTTTGTTAGGTGGGAGCTTTTGATGATGTTGTTTCCATGGAGATGTAACCCAACCCACTCAAGATGGGTCTTAATCCCCTTGCTGGAGTCCTCTATGAGAGGATTAAAGACAGATGAAACGGAGCACTCACAGACACTTAAAGAGAAATGCCCAGAGACATTTGGAGACAGGAAGGACCAGCAGATGTCTCCATGTGCCTTCCCACGTGACAGAGGAACCCCGGATGCCATTGGCTTTTCTTCAGAGAAGGTATTGCCCTGTTGATGCCTTAACTGGGACATTTTCATGGACTTAGAACTATAAATCTGTAACAAAGTAAAACCCTATTGATAAAGCCAACCCATTTCTGGTACACTGCATCCTGGCAACTTTAGCCAACTGAAACACTTGGCTTCCAGCCAAGCCTTCAAAGGTGCATAAAGAAGAAATATCAGGAAAGCCCAGAGGTTGGCTCAATATCTACTGGAACTCACTACTTTTATAAATATTTACAACCTGGAGTAATGAGGCATTTGGGCTCTTAAGGAGATTGAGAAGGTGCCCAGCTTTCCAAGCTGATTTCATTTTTAAATAATTCCAAATAACCAACTTGATGTGAGATAGTAGGAAAGTTCCAGGTCAGGAGGAGGTAACCAGGGTCTATTCAACTCCTGGCTCTTCTACTAACTGACTTAGTGAAGTTGAGCAAATTCCTTGGCCTCTCTAGACCTTATTCTTTCCACAAATATTAACCGAGCACCTCGAGTGTGCCAGAGACTGGGGATAGAACAATTCACAAGACAAAATCTGTGCCCTTAGGGAACTCCCATTCTAGGGGAGACACACGATAAACATAAATAAATATATAAAGAGGAAATGAAAACACTAAGGCAGCTTACTGGGATAGAGAGGGTGCAGTGGGTAGGATGCTCTTTTGGATAGGATGGTCTTGGGCGGAGTGAAATGAAAGAAATGTCTGGGGGAAGAGAGTTCCAGGAGGAGAGGCAACACGTGTGGAAGTCCGGAGGTGGGTGTACTGGTCTGTTCAAGAAATAGAGAGAAGGCCACTGTGCCTGGAACACAGGGGAGGGTGGAAGGTGAGGAAGACAGAGGTAACCGGAGCCTGATCTTGGAAGGTCTTTTAGGCTTAGCAATGACTTCGGATGGAAAGCCACTGGAGGGTTTTGAGCAAGCGAGAGTATGACCTGACTTACATTTGGGGAGGAAAACCTTGGCTGCTATGCGCAGAACGGGCCGCCATTTTCTCAAGCTGATACAGACTGGAGGAACAAAGAGGGTTTCCCATTGCCCCTCTAGGAGCTGATTCCAACCTATATGCTTCACGGAAACAAACAGGTAGCCCTTGCATCCTAGAGGCCCGAGGCTGATAACTCTGGAGGGGCAGGGTTCCTCTGGCTCAATCCCAGCCCTGGCAGTCGCTCCCACAGAACATGGTTTCTGCCCAGCAGAGCAATTATTCAGCTGATGTTCAAGGCTCTTAGATATTATTTGCCTTTTCTCTGTAACCTGTTTGGTGTGAATTCATCCGAATACATCAGTTTGATATTTTTAGAGCTATGCTTTATGGCTGCTTTCTACTCTTCCTGCAAAAAGTCAAGCTAAGGGTTTGGGCAGGGCCAATGTGTTTGAGACGTGGAGACTTCCAAGGCGTCTTGCCTCCCACCCCTCCTGATGGCGGCCTAAGCTCGGTCTGCCCTGCAGTGTCTTAGCCGTTGCAAGACTCCTGAGTCATTTCACTGCGTCTGTTTTCTCTCCTTTCCCTGTGCGAAGTTCCCGACGGAAGAAACCCCGAAGCTGGGCGATCGCCTCCCCCGTCCCCTCCGCCTCTCTCGGCTGCTGCAGGCGAAGGTCGGGGCAGCCAGATGCCCCCAAGCAAGCGGAAGCCGAGGGCGCGGGGGGCGCGGCGCGGAGAGCCGGGGAGGGGCGGTGGGAGGGGGAGGACAAGGGGGGGCGGGCGGCGGGGCCTGCCGCAGTGAGCCGCTGGCGGGGATTGGCTGGCGGCTGCGGGACGAGCTGCGGGGCGGGGCTCCTGACTCACTGCGGCGGCCGGGCTGGGCTCCCTGAGCCGGGAGGTGGCGGTGCCTCTCCCCCAGCCTCCCGTACGCCCCTCTGCAATCTGTCACCCGGGCGAGGGTGGCTAGCAAGGCATTCTCCTGGGCTCGGGGTCCTCCTGTGGGTTTATAAACAGCCTGTGCTCATTTCCGCGGGAGCCCCTTGGGGCGCAGTAGCGTCGCTGTTTGTTTATTTCCGCGTCTGCCCCCAGGAGAGTCCCCCAGGGCAGGGCTTTCTCTCCCACCCACCTATGAATTCGGATCTAGGCGCTCGGCACAGTGCCTGGCACCTGATCCAGCTCGGGTGATGAGTAAACACCAGTGGGAGTAAGGGGGGAGAGGGGGAAGGAGCAAGGAAAAAGAGGTGGGAAGCGGGGGAGGGATGAAGGAAATGAAGGGGGACTCGAGCCTTTGTATGTGTAGACACGTGCAGAACATCTCCCTGTAAAGTAGGAACTAACCCCGTAGGTAGGAGCGTGGGGACATGCTTGGGGCATCATCTCACTGCTTATTTATACACCTGGCAGAGCAGTGATCATGGTCAGGAGGGAAAAGGGTGATGAGACAAGGGGATGTCTTTTGCTCCTTAAAAATATTAAGGGGGTCATAAACACTGCATCGGCCCCAAACCATTAGTTGCCAGGAAAGCAAAGCAGGCAGGTGGTCCCAGCCTGCCTTATTATTACCTCAGACTTTGCAGAGCCTGCAGAGTTCTCAGAGAGCATCTAGTATCCCCTTTTACAGATGAAGAAACTGAGGTTCAGGGAGGCTCTGTCACATGCCCAAGCTGAGGAAGACAGGACAGCAGTGGAGGTGTTGGGGTTGGCATTTCACACTGCCTCTCCCTGACCTGTTCTTTTCTCCCTCGTTTCTCCAAACTTAAAATTCTGGGAGGGGCCCCAGAGGGTGGTTTGTCCAGGGCCTTGACACTGGAAGGGGCAGCCATGGAATTCTGGGTGTAGAGACCCAGCCAGTAAGCAGCCTCCGAAGCCCCCGGCCCCCACCCTAGGCTGGGTGCAGCTGCCAGCGGCTGCCTGACACCCAGCTTCCTGGGGCATCTCAGCATCAGCTAGAGGTGCTTCTCCTGCAGCTCCAAAAACAGATTTTGCCATCTCATCCCCATATTTGCAGTCTTGAGTTGGCTCCTTATGATTGGCCAGAACTTTTCCTCATTGGAAAGATGAGAAGCCACCTCCTCAATCCAGCTGGGAGAAAACACTCTACTCTGCAGCAGCAAGGATGGGGATGGCTGTTCCACCCCAAATTGGAGGGGGTTGAGGGGGCATCATGAGGGGGCCCAACAGGCCAAGTGATACACACTTGACCTTGGGGGAGACGAGCTCAGACCAGGTGGCTAACTTTCTGTACCTTTCATTCTGTAATCGGGAACATCCTAGTGGATTCTTCTGCTTTCTGGAACAAGAGATTTCTCAAAATTTAATTGTAAAAGTTGTCATCAGCGCTGGCAGCTTGTGTACAGTGCAGATAGTGACTAATATACTTCAAATTGGGAGCAATTAGGGCTTCCTGCCTGCCCTCCTCAGTCCACTCCTGCATCTACTGTGGGATCTGAAATTCTACTCTGAGATGCTCACTTTTTGAGACTGACCCACAGCACTTGAAGGCATCCCCAGGGTTAAGGTTTAACTAACTATTAATATCCCTACTACTCAGAGATTCTCAGCAGGCTGCTCATTAGAATCACCGAGGAGTTTAAAATAATACTGATGTCCAGGCCACACCTCAAACCAAGTAAATTGGTATTTCCGGAGGTATTTGTTTTTTTAAAAACTCCCCCGGGTGACTATAATGTACAGTGGTTGAAACCACTGCTGTAATGGTAGCTACTGGTTTGTCATGCCCAGCGTCTTTTCTTCCTTCTAATATCAGGACCAGGTTTTCCTCTGGGAACCCTATTCTGCTATCTATGCAATTGAGTGATGTTAACCCCACTATCACCACCCACACCACCCTTTTCCCAGGTTTGGCCAACTAGAACTTTCCATTCCCCTGGAGAAAGTAATTGGTTCGGGCAAACCATGTAAGCCAAGGAGGTCCAGAATAAATCAGTCTCAAGACTTTTGCTGGAACTATTGGGAAGGGAAATCTGTTCTGCTCTTTCTGCTGCAGTTATTCAGTAAAAAAAATGGGAGTCTAGGGTTCCCAGCAGCCATTTTGTCACCACATGGGGAAAGCCTACCTGTAAATAAAGGCAACACAGATGAAAAGAGAGATTATTGATGGAGCAAAAAAGGCTGGATCTAATTGAAACCATGCCTGCAGCCTGATAATCCTCAGTAAGAGAAACCAATAAATTCCCTCTTTTTGCTCAAGCCAATTGGAGCTGTTTGCTATGATGTGCCACATTAGAACAGGGTTAATCTGTGGCATAATGAGATGCTACCTTGAAATGCATAGAATAGAGTTCTGATCTGTTGAGACACAAAATGAGTAAATGTGATGATGGACAACCCTAGTGCTCATGGTGAAAGGACTCAGGCATCTAAAGCCAACAAGAGAGTGGTTTAACTATGTCCATTAGAGCTTTTATACCAGCCAGTATAACAAGGGTACAGGAGGTTACTTGGCCAAACTAAAGCAGATAACAGACCATCAAAACAACATTTTGAGCATTTAAGATTCCTTTCTTGGAAAAGGGAGGTTTTCTGGAAAATGTACTCTTTTTCTGAAGGTACAAGTGAGGGAAGTACAATAGTCTCACTGAATTATAGAGTCAAAAGTTCTATCAGTTCGCAATTGCTGCATAATGAACTACCCCTAAACTTGATATCTTAAAACAATTTATTTGCCTCACCGGTGCTGTGGTCAGCAACGTGACTTGGAATCAGCTGGATGGATGGTCCTTCAGTCTCACATTCAACTCCTCTGCAGTTAGCTTCCCGGCAGCTCAGTGGCGCTGTCTCTGGAGTTGGCTGGCTATTGGCTGAGCCAATAGGTGTGACTGGGCCATGTGTTTCTCATCCTTCAGCAGGTTAGCCTGGGCTTATTCACATGCTAAGGACAGGATTCCAAAAATGAGAGGAGCACACAAGGCCTCTTGAAAGCTGAAAGTTTGCACCCTGTTATCCAGCACATTCTATTTGTCAAAGAAAGTCACATTTCCATCTCTTCATGGGAGGAGTTGCAGAGTCACATTGCAAAGAGCCAGTGAGACCTTAGAAATTATTAAACCCATCCTCCTCCATTTAACAGTTAAGAAATTAAAGCCAGTGAGCTCACTCAAGGCCTCCCTCTGATAGTAGGGAATTATTGGACCCTCCACTGTCTACCCTAATGCCTGGTCCCCCACACTCCTTTCTCCTGATTTATTTCCTCTGCAAGGTGGGTCTCATGGATCCTTGTAAAATCTCTGTGAAGTCACCAAGGCAGACATTACCTATATTTGCCACATTCCTGGACAAAATGATAAATTTTGTGTTGTATATGTAAGCAGAATGAAAATCAAAATAACACCACCCCCTCCCCAAAGATTGCCACTTAACATTTGAAGAAACCAATGCTCCTATTCTCCATGTGACCCATCAAATATGTGGGGGGTTCTAAGCCTTGTCTAGGCCCTAGGATTCAATAGACCACAGGACATACCTGGCCTCTCTCTGCACAGAGTAGAGAATTTACCTTTTAAATGTGTGGCTGGGACTTGAACCAAGGTCATCAGTTCCCCCTCTGGATGCACTTTGCATCCCTGCTCACTGCTATGGTTCTCTCAATACTAGTTTCTATACTAAAGCCAGCTGTTTGCATTTTGTGATGGGGCAATCCATGTTAATTTACTGGGGTCTTTTAGCTTTTCCTCATTCCCTTCCCACCCACCCTCTTCCACCTGCTAAAGAGAATTTGGTCTTTGCTTTGGCTACTCAGCTTTGTCCCCTCTCCCCTGAGGAGTTCAGTCTTTGCTGGGTAAGGTCCTAGACTTTTGTGACAACTGAATCTGGATGAGGGTAGAGAAGGTTCAGAAGCAGCAGGGGGAAAGGGGAGGGAATGCCGAGACAGGAAGGCCAAGTGTGGTGGGTTTCAGTATGAGCCAAGGTAGGTAACAGACAGTAGGGAATGCGGAGAATGAGCAAGTCCAAAGAAACTGCAGGTTATTTCAAAACTAGAGAACAGAAATAGTGTTTTTTAAAGTATTGTGCTAGGTTATGAATTGGATCTCTTGATTTTCTTCCAGATATGCAAGTAAAGTTTGATCTACCTTTTATTTTTACTACTTTCGGCAACTTATTTCATTGGGTTTTTGATGTAACGCTTTGGCAGGCCTGGATCACGTGGGAACTGGGAATTTATCTGGGGCAACTTTAATTGAGAATCTTTATGTCCCCTTGCAGGCCAACCAAAGTTGGTACCTTCACCAGCTAATGAGTCCAGATGAAAAAATCAATTGCCCTTTCCTAAAATATTAAATTAAATTATATTAAAAACAAAAATACCTAAACTTCATGCTTTATTCAGATTTCTTTTATTTTCTCTAATTTCCTTTTCCTATTCCAAAATCCCATTTAAGATACCACATTACATTTAGTCATCATGTCTCCATAGGCTCCTCTGTGCTGTGACAGATTCTGACCATCCTTGTACTGGATGACCTTGGGAGTTTTGAGGAGAAATGGTCAGGGTATTTTGTAGAATGTGTTTCAATTTGGGTTTGTCTGATGTTTTACGTCACAGTTAGACTGGGGTTGTGGGTTTATGGGAGGAAGAACAGCAAAGTGAAGTAGCATTTGTAACATATCCTATTGAGGCTACATAATGTCAACGTGACTATGACTCATGATGTTGACTTTAACACTGAGGTAGTGTTGACCAGGTTTCTCCACTGTAAAGTTACTTCTTTCTCCCTTTCCATACTGTACTCTTTGGAAGCAAGTTGCTAAGTGTAACACACACTAAAGGGGTGTGCGGTTTGGTTGTATTATGTCCCACAAAACGCCAAGTTCTTTGATGCAATCCTGTGGGGGCTGATGTATTAGTGGTGATTAGGTTGGAATCCTTTGAGTGTTTTCATGGAGATGTGACCCACCCAACTGCAGGTGTTAACTCTGATTTAATGTTTCCATGGAGAATTGGCCCTGCCCATTCAGGGTGGGTCTTGATTGGTTTACTGGAGTGCTTTAAAAGGAGCCACACAGGGCCGGATGCTTGCTGACACTGATGCTTAGACACGCTTGGAGTTGCAGACCCCTGATGTTAGCCGCCACCAAGAGAGCCATTTTGAAGACAGCCATTGAAAGTAGACTTTGCTACCTCAGAGTTTGCCTGGGAGAAACTAAGCGAATACCCCCAGATGCCTAAAGAGAAACATCTTGAGAGAAGGCCATTTAGAAATGCAACCAAGGAGAAAGCAGACGTCAGCCACATGCCTTCCCAGCAAACAGAGGTTTTCCAGACACCACGGGTGTTCTTCAGTGAAGGTATCCTACTGTTGATGCCTTCGTTTGGACATTTTCATGGCCTTCAGACTGTAAACTTTGTAACCAAATAAACCCCTTTTATAAAAGCCAATCCATTTCTGGTATTTTACATAACAGCAGCATTAGCAAACAGGAACAAGGGGTGAGGAGTTTTGCTTTTACCGTGGTGAAGCCTATTATTTACTGGAATTCCATTTAAAGTTAGGAGTGGGAAGGGGGATGATTCTCCAAAGGACAACAGTGTATAAAAAGTGTGTGTGTGTATGTGGGGGGGCAGGAGGATTCACAAAGCATAAACGTGGTAGGAAGGAATATTAGAAACATGAAATGAAGAAATGAGAAGCCATGTTATGGTGAAAAGAACGTATGGGGAGGAAGAAAATTAAGCAGTTGTTCTAACTGGGAAACTTTGGAGAGAGATATCAAGAGAGGATATTACAAAGGTTTTCTGGACAATTCGTTGAGAGAAAACCCTATACTCCATCTTTGAGAAAATGTATCATAAAGATTTACATCTGCCTTCAAGGCATCAGAAGCTGCACGGCTAATTCTTTTGAGCAAAAGGCCCTATCATATTTGGGTTGCAATCAGCAAACAATTGTTTGGGCTAGGTCTAGATTTGGAGTGGGCAATCTATAATCCAAAGGCCTAATCAAGTGTATTGTTTAATTTCTTCAGACTCATGGAAATTTTTAGATAAACTTATGGTAGTAAGTCTTTACAATGGCATTCATTAGTTCCACAGCAACTGGCCATTATTTGAATATGCAAATTGTGGCATGCCTTGATGGTGACATCTTTGCACTGATTTAAAGATTCGATTCTTCTGTGAATCTTGTATTTCCTGATTGTTGCTTTTTACTTATATCAGACTCCATTGTGACCTTTGTATTCTTTGATCGTGGCTATTTATTTATACATAGCCCATATATGTCTTTTTAGATATGTTACTACCACCGAGAGAAAGATTGCTCCCCACTCAACAGCCTGTTAACTAATTGGCGGCTTTGTGGTCAAAGGATAAAGCCCCACTCAATAACTTATACTGAACAGTCTAGCAAGTTGCAAGAAACTGAATGTGCTTCCACAAAGGATATGCAGGCTTCCACTGGAAAGATGATTTAAGTGTTTAGGAAGAAATAAACCTGATCTAATAAGAAGCTTGTGGTCAGCAAAACAAGATGCATGGGTAACAGTCCTTTTTTGGGAAGTGCCAGAGCACAAGGCATGTGCATCCAAAGAGATCAGTTAAATTAACAGACTACCAGGCACCCATGGGATCCTGCGAGGCAGAAGCAGGAGCACTGAAGTTACCCCTTTCCTCTATTCCTGGGCACGACATCTAATTTCCAGTCCAAGCAGGGCTGTAGAAGATGCAGCAATTCAACAAGCTTCATTTCTTCCCAGAACTCCTCTGTGTACTAGTAACCCAGGGAGAATTTGTTTATGATGGAACAAAAGAAATGTTAATATTTTTTTAAAGAGCTAGTCCTACTAATAATACTGGGACAGGCAAATATTCTCAGTGATTGAGATAACTCCTGTTAAACGTTTCTGGGATTCCAGTATCTGAAAAGAGGCCAGTTTCCAAGTGACATCATGATACCAAATGCAGTTTTTTCTTCTTTTTTTGTGTGTTGGCTATTTAGAATGAAGACATTTTCATATTATTTGTTATCTGGCAATATCATTAATGTCTCATCAATGGCAATGCAACAAACCATTCAGGTTTTGCCAGATGACAGACCTCCTTTCTACTTTGATTCATGTTTTCATGAGTTTCCAAGGCCATCTTTGCTTTGAGAAGGAACCAAATTTCAACCTGGACCCTCATTTGAGTTTTTGCTTGGAATACGTGAATCACCTAAGTCGAGAGGTGACTCCTTCAGAGGTAACTCCTGTGTCCCCAGCACCCCCAGGCCTGCTTTTGAAGCCTGCTGGGAAGTGATAAAACTCAGCAAGCTTTTGCATTAGAAAAATAAAAATGAGTATTCTGCAGGGAACAAAAAATAATTCCCTCTTTCAATGTCAAAATCTGATTCAAAGTGGGAAAAGACCATCTCGGGGAAAACTCTACTCCAAGGCCAGAAGCAACAAAATTCTTAGTCAGAATGAAGCACTCCTTGGAACAAATGCAGTGACGACCCCGTGGTCTGGATGACAGTCCTCTGTGAGAGCAGGTGGGCCCGGTCTTGAAAAGAATCCAAGTTGGCTGGAGATAAAAATGTCTGTCCTGGCCCTTGCTTATCTGGTGGTGGTCTGGGGTACCTGTGCATGCCACATTAGTGTTGGCCAACAATGCTAATCTTCTTGTTTATCTCTCTGCCCTATATCCATAGCTAATGGGCC
>PVKY010008439.1:0-14022 GCA_004027775.1 Bradypus variegatus
AGAAATTATAATAGAGAGATAGCTGGAAAATTCATACATATGTGGAAATTAAGCAACATACTCTTAAACAAGCAATGGATCAAATAAGAAATCACAAGGAAAATTAGGAAATACCTTGAAGCAAATGAAAATAAAAACACAACCTATCAAAATTTATGAGATGCAACAAAGGCAGTACTGAGAGGGAACTTTATAGTTCTAAACGGTTGCATTAAAAAAGAAAATAGAACTCACATGAAGGACCTACCACACAACTTGAGGGAATAGGAGAAGAAGAGCAGCCTGAAACTGAAGAGCAGAAGTAAGGAAATAGCAAAGGTTAGTGTCCAGATAAATGAAAAAAGACTTAAAAAAACAGAAACAGGAAAGAGAATTGAGAAAACCAAAAGATGGTTCTTTGTAAACAAACAAACAAAACACCAGCAACAATGATATTGGCTAACCTTTAGCAAGACTGAGAAAAAATGGGGGGGTGGGTTGCAAATAACTAAAACCAGGGATGGGTGGGGGGCATTACCACCAAACAAAAAGAAATAAAAAGGATTCTAAGAGGATACTATAAACAACTGTATATCAATAAATTAGATAAACTAGATGAAGTGGACAAATTCCTAAAAACACACAACCTACCTACACTGACTCAAAGAAATAGATCTAAAAAGAACAATAGCAAGTAAAGAGATCTATCAGTAATCAAAAACTTCCCAACAAGGAAAGCCCAGGACCAGATGACTCACTGGAGGATTTTACCAAACATTCCAAGAATGCCCATCCTGCTCAAAGTCTCCCAAAAAATTTGAGAGGAGGGGACCTTTCCTAACTAATTCTATGAGGCCAACATCACTTCTCATATCAAAGCCAAATAAAGATTTGACAAGAAAAGAATATTTCAGACCAATATCCCTTAAGATTATGAATAAAAATTTTTCAACAAAAAATTAGCAAACTAATTCCAACAGTACATTAAAAAATTGAACACTATGATCAAGTAAGATTTACCTCAGGTATGCAAAGATAACTCAACATGAGAAAAACAGTTAATGTAATAAATCACATTAACTGAATGAAGGAAGAAACCTACATGATCATCTCAATTGGTGCAGAAAATGCATTTCATAAAATCCATCACTCTTCTTGATAAAAACATTAATAAAACTATGAATAAAAGGAAACAACCTCAGCATAATGAAGGGCATATATGAAAACCGACCCCAAGGATCATACTTAATGGTAAAGACCGAAAACTTTTCCTCAGATCAGTAAACAAGACAAGGGTACTCACTGTCACCACGGTATTCAACATTGTGCTGCAAGTACTGGCCACAGCAGTTATACAAGAAAAAGAAATAAGGACATCTAAATTGGAAAGGAGGAAGTAAAACTTTCCCTATTTGCAGAAGGCATGATCCTGCACACAGAAAATCCTTAAAAAATCCACAAAAAAGACATGAGAACTAATAAATAAATTCAGAAAAGTAGTGGGGTACAAGATTAACATGCAGAAATCACTAGTGTTTCTATACACTAACAATGAACAATCTGCTTAGGAAATCAATAAAAAAATTCCATGTACAATGACAAATAAAATATCTGGGATAACTCTAATCAAGGATGTAATAGACATATACACAGAAAACTACAAAACATTGTTAAAAGAAATCAAAGAAGACCTAAATAAAAAGAAGGACACTCCATTTTCATATTTAAAGACTAAATATTGTTAAGGGGTCAGTTCTACCCACAGTGACTTACAAATTCAATGCAAACACAGTCAAAATTCCAACAACTGTTTTTTCAGAAATAGGAAAGCCAATAATCAAATTTATATAGAAGAGCAGAGGGCACTGAATAATGAAAACCATCTTGAAAAAAAGGTTGGAGGATTCACACTTCCTGATTTTAAAACGAATTACAAAGCCACAGCAATCAAAACAGCATAGTACTGGCACAAGAACAGACACATAGACCATTGGAATAAAACTGAGAGATAAGAAATAAACCCTTTCGTCTGTGGCCAACTGATTTTTGACAAGAGTGCCAAGTCCACTCACTGGGGAAAGAATAGTCTCTTCAACAAGTGGTTCTAGGAAAACTGAATGGCCATTTGCAAAAACATGAAAGTGGATCCCTGCCTCCACCGTATAGCAAATTCAATTTCAAAAAGGATCAAAGACCTAAATATAAGAAACAAGAACTATAAAACTACAAAAAGAAAAGATAGGGAAACATCTTCAGGATCTTTTGTTAGGGAATGAGTTCATAAACCTTAGACCCAGCACACACATCACAAAAGAAAACATAGATAAATGAGACCCCATCAAAATTAAACACTCTTGAATCACATAGGACTTTATCATGACAGTAAAAATGCATACTATAGAATGGGAGAAAATATTTGGAAGCTACATATCCAATAAGGGTTTACTATTCAGAATACATAAAGAAATCCTGCAACTCAATAACAAAAGGACAAACAATGCAATGATAAATGGGCAAAAGTCTTGAATAGACATTTCTCCAAAGAAGATACACAAATGGCTGAAAAGCACAGGAAATGATGCTCAATGTCGTTAATTTAGGGAAATGCAACTCAAAACCACCGTGAGTTATTTCAAACCCACTAGAATGGCTGATATTAAATAAAATGGAAAATTCCTAGTGTTGGAAAGGATGTGAAGAAATAGGAAAATTCATTCATTGTTGGTGAGAATGTGAAATGCTGCAACCACTGTGGAAGACAGTTTGATGATTCCTCAGAAAGTTAAATATAGAATTATCAAACAAACAAGCAATCCCACTTTTAGGAATATACCCAAAGAATTGAAGCAGGAACTCAAACATATATCTACACACCAACGTTTCTATCAGTGTTACTCACATTGCCAAAAGATGGGAGGAGCCCTCATGTCCATCAACAGAAGAATGGATTAACAAAATATGGTATATACATATGGTGGAACATTTCTTAGCCCTAAGAAGCAGTGAAGTTCTCATACATATAACATGGATGAACCTTCAAGACAGTATGTTGAGTGAAATAAGCCAACCACAAAAGGACAAATATTGTGTGATCTCACTGATATGAAACAATTAGATAAAGCAAATTCAGAAACTTGAGTATAGGTTATCAGGAGCTAGGATAGGAATAGGGAATGGGGAATTAAAGCTTAAATTTTCTGAAGTTTCTATTTGGAGTGATGGAAAAGTTTTAGTAATGATTGATAGTGATGGAATCACACAATGTGAGAATAATTAACAGTACAGAATTATATATTTGAATGTGGTTAAAAGGGAAATTTTAGGTGGTATATATGTTACTAGAAAAAAAATAAAAAATAAAAAGCTGTAGGAGTTCATGACTTTCTGGCTGCCCCTTTCCACACCCTCACCAGCTCAGCATGGAGCTGGTCCAGTCTCCCTGTGTGGTCCCAGTTCTGGAAGGAGCAGAGTAAACCCCATGCATATACTTGGAACATGTATGTCTGCCCATGTCTGGTGGTGGCCTGAGGTACCTGGTGCCCAAGAATGTCATGTGTGTAAAAAAGCTAGCTCACTGAACTCTCCTAAAGAACACTGTAGGAACACACTCAAGTAGTGCTGCCTGAGATAAGGGACTGCTGGTCATAGGAAATGTCGTTGCAGTGCCTAGAAGTGTGAGGAAACTGTTTCCTAGGGAAGAGGGATTATTATTCAGAACTGTGTAAGAGTGGGAATTCCTAGGGCCACACATGCATGCCCGAGACAAGATGCATGTGCAGAAAGGATCAAAGAGGCCCCTATGCTTTGGCCTGGAGCTATTCTCTAAACTCATTGTATTGATAAGCCCTGAAGGAGAGCACTTGCACCAGTCAGTTGATGAAGACTGAGAAAGCTGTATTTTTTCCCCTTCTTCTTTTTAAAGTTATCACTCCCAACATTCAAGTTAAGCTGTCTTAAAACTGACTGTATACAAGCTTAAGGAACAGATGCCTCTGATTCCAAATTCTTGTGATAATGCAGAAAAATATCAAAATGTCCAGGTTTCAACAAAAGGTTACAAAACATACATAAACAGGAAGTTAGGGACTAGGCAAAGGAAAAGACTAAACCATTAGACACCATCAAGGAAGAGAACTAGATCTGGGACATACCAGACAAAGACTTTTCAAAAATTGCCCTAAATATATGCAAAAAGCTAGAGGAAAATATGGACATGGAACTAAAGGAAGTCAGGAAAATGATAGATGAATACAAGAAAATATCAATATAGAGATGGAAATTATGATTATAAACAGAGATTAAGACCAGAGATATAGAAATTGAAAATTCCCTAAGAATTCAACATAGTTTGGACCTGGCAGTGAAAGAGCCAGAGAATTTCAAGGTAAGACAATAGAAATAATTCTGAGGAGCAGAAAGAAGAAAGAATGAGGAGCAGAGAGAAGAAAGAATGAAAAAAAAATGAACAGAGGCTCAAGAACTTGTGGGACATCATCAAACATGCCAATATGTGCATTGTTGGAGCCCCAAAAGAACAAAGTGAGAAAGGGGCAGAGAGAATATTCAAAGAAATAATTGTTAAAAGCTTTCCAATTCAATTAAAGACATGAATAGACATATCTAAGGCATTCAATGAACTCCAAACATGATAAACCTAAATAGACCCACACCTTGGCATAGTACAAACAAGTTGTCAAGTGCCAAAAGTAGAGAGAGAATTCTGAAAGCTGTAAGAAAGGAGCAATGTGTCACGTAAAAGGGAGCCTCAGTAAGATTAAGTGCTGATTTCTCACTGACAACCATGAAGTAAAGGAGGCAGGGGGATGACATTTAAATTGCTGAAAGCAAGAAATTGCCACCCCAAAATTTTATATCCCAAATCACTGTCTTTCAAAAATTAAGGAGAGTGTAAAACGTTCACAGATAAACAAAAGCTGAAGGAGTTTGTCACCACCAGACTAGCCCTAAAGAGATGCTAAATATAGTTCTACAGGTCGAAAGGAAAGCACAACATGCAACAGATAAAGCCATTTGAAAAAGTAAAGATCTGTGGTGAGATTCATGATATAGGTAAATATAAATGCCAGTGCTATTTTTTTTTTGGTTTGTTTCAGACAATGACTACTTTGTATCTACTTTTGATTTTCTATATGATCTGAAAGGCAAATGCATAAAATGTATGATATATCAGTGGGTTTGGACGGGTAATGTTTAAATGTGTAATTTATGACAATAACTACATAAAGACGGGAATGGAGGGTGCAGGAACATAAGTGTTTATACTATTGAAATTGAGTTTGTCTCAGAGCAAACAAGATTGTTACAGATTTGGGATGTTACATTTAAGCCCCACGGTAACTACAAAAAATAAAAGAGAATATGCAAGCTCATAGGTAAAGAAATTAGAGTAAAGTTTGCCAGGGGCATAGGGCAGAGGGCAGGGGGAATGGGGAGTTAATGCATACTGCATAGGCTTCTGTTTGGGCAGATGGGAAAATTTGATAATAGAAGATGGTAAGGATATCATAATATTGTAAATATGATTAATCCAATGAAATGTTAGGATGATTGGGAGTGGCTGAAATGGGGAAGTCAATGTTGTACATATGTTCCTACAATAAAAAAGAAGAAAGAGAAAGCAACTAAAGAGACTGATAATTAAATGCCATACAGGATTCTGGAGAAGATCTAGCAAGGGAGGAGAAAAGGCTCAAAGATACATTATTGGGACATATGAAAAACTTGGACTATAAACTGTTAGCTTTCTGTCAGTGTTAAATTTCTTGAACTCAAAAATGCATGTAAGGTGGGTACATAGTTAATATCCTTGTTGTTAGGAGATGTTCGTGGCAGTATTAAGTGTTCAAAGAGCTACCTATCCTCAAGTGTTACAAAAATGGATTGATAGACCAATATATGGATAGATAGATGATGATGATAGATGGTAGATAGATAGACAGATGATAGAGATAGATAGATAGATAGATAGATAGATAGATAGATAGATAGATAGATAGATATGATAATGTGGCAAAATATTAAAATTGGTGGATCTGGGTATATGGGTGGGAGGGAGGGAGAAGTTAGAGCTCATTCTTTGGGGTTTGTATTATTTTTGTAACAGTCCTGTAAGTTTGAAAATATTTCCAAATAAAAAGTTTTAAAAAATGGTGCAGAATCACTACGACTAGTAATAATGACGATAAATTTTAATTATTGCCTACATTAACAGAGCACATTTATATGCCAGGCCCTGGACTAAGTTCCTTACATGTATTTTCTCATTCCATGCATTTACAATTATTAGCCCAAATTTAACACTCTGAAACAAATGCTTAGAGAGAGGTTAAATGCATTACTTTCCTTAATTACTGGCAGAGCCAGAAGTCACACCCATGTTTTACTGAACTTCACAACCTTGGCTTGATGCACCTAGTGTCCTTAGGAGAACATGAAAAAGTGATCAGTGGTAAGGATGTTAACATATTCTGTTATATTGGGAGGAAAGCACTCAAGAAGTAACCTCTTTCACACATCTATGCAAATCTCTGCTGAAATATTAGATCTTGGGGATTCTGATTTGCTAGCATTATTTGAATCACAATATTAACTTAATTTTTTTAAAGTAAAAATATGTTTGGGAAAGACAGAAATGGTCCTTATCAACGTCCACCAGTAAAGAGAGGGCTCCTTGCTTCTGTGCTTTTTTCCCCATGGTCTTCCAGTTCAAGAAAGGGTTGGGCCACTGTGGAAACAGCCTTTCTTAGCTGCCTGTCTCCAAACTACCCCTATTTATTTGGAAAATGTACCACTTCAACTACCATACTAATCTGAATGTCAAGCTATCAAAATATTATTTTTTCCTACCTCTCCTAAAGCTCTTCCAATGGCAAGTCCTGCATTTATTATAGCTACTAAACTGATGCTTTTGTTGATTTGGTTGACTGTTGGTTTTTCAACTTGTTTTTAATCTCATCCTCTATTTAAGCAATATAGTTTGCTAAAGTGGTGGTGAATGGGACTCTCAGGGAACAACAAAGACTCATAAACAAATCAAAGTCAGGGATGCATTGCCTCCAAGGACCATAACAATAACTTGAATGGAAGATTTCACATTATTATCATGAAATGAAATTTACACTGACAAACCAAAGTGGCCAGTGAGAAAAAAGGCTTGGCTGGGATTCACTGACGTGCTCCTAACAGCTGGAAGGACCAAACTAAAGGATTTATCTCTAACCTGAATGCTCAATTGAAATGATGCAATCTTTTAAGAATGCAAGCTAATGAAACTAGCCTATTTGATAAATTTTCTTCAAATACTGAAAATAATTAGTTTATTTTTGATAATCCATCATGTTTTCCATAGCATTAATAACAATGAGAGACTCAGCTATATTTTGTTTCTCAGTATTTTCCAGTTCTACATGAAAATTCTTGTAGGTGTCCAAGAACAAGTTCATGATGTCTGAATTCTGGAAGAAAACAAACAAGAGAATGAAAATCATGAGTTGTAAAAAAAAAGGCAATATTTACCTTGAACTATTTTGTAAAAAATCTTTTTTCCCCTGAAGAACTTTTTTAAAACCATCTATTGCCAAAAAGACTTGAAAAACCTTCTCCCTTAAAACAATTATTAAAATTAATGTGTGTGTTTCAAAAATATGTTGAAATTTCATAAAGTGCATCTCAGAACAGGTATCATGCTCACCAGGTCTGTCAATACGGCCTTAGCTGCAAAGGAGCCATCACATTAACTTAAAACTTCAAACATAGCTTTAAACACAGAGATGTAAGTAGATGTACACCTTGTGAATTAGCTAATTATCCTTTCCTAGCCTTGCATCCCCATAATGTCAATACCAAAATCAAGAATGGATTAAGAAAATATAAAATTTAAAAATAATAAAGAGCATTGAATCTTCAGATTTTTCGGGTGGGGAAGGGGGTGCCTCTCGGTGAGTCCTGTGGTGAGCTAGCGGATTCTCTGCTCATCCTTCGGAGTCTCTCGTGCCCCCTGCTGACCCAGTGGCTGCGGCCGGGTGCGTGAGGAAGCACAGCGGCCCGAGCTTGTGGGAAGGGCCGCATTTGCGAGGGCAGCGGTGCGGCCCGAGGCCAGGGCTGGGGGAGAGCTTGCTCTGCTGGGCCAATGTGACAAGCTCCCAGTGTGTGAGGAGTGAGGCGACCCGGGGGCCCAGCCAGGACACAGACCCCGCCCAGCGGCCAGCACCTGGAGCAGGCCTAGCAGCGGAGCAGCGCAGCGGCACCATGCAGGTCACCCTGAAGACCCTCCAGCAGCAGACCTTCAAGATTGACATCGACCCGGAGGAGATGGGTTCCTGATTCTTCTTTATTTTCCCTATTCCAGCAGAGGGTTCCAAATGATAGTGGAAATCATCTGACCTCACACCTGCCTCCTGCTTCCCTGGGACCCACCAAAGGATTTCTTGCCCTTACTCCTTATGGTCGTTGGGGGCCCTGGGATTAAGAAAATGTCCTGCACTCTATACTCGGACCTCAATTTCTGGCCATTGTAGCAGATGGTGTTGCCCCGCTAATGACTTGCTGCAAGCAGCTGCCAGTTCCTTGCCTGGGGACCTTCTCTCTCCTTCCACCACTCAGGCTGGCCTGAAGAGCTGCCAGAAGCAGGTGTCAGCCAATGAAGGGTGGGAGTTGGTGTTTGCGGCAATCACCATCTGCGTCATTGACTTGCACTCAAATTCTAGTCTCAGAATCTGCCCCTGGGGAACCTAAGCTTAGGTCTTTATAATATGATTGTGGTTAGATCAGAGCCTAGCTGCCAGATCTGGGCAAAAGCTCTCTGTGATTCAGAATAAGTAAAAGAGGGCTTCTCCACTGACTTTTGGTGAGGATAATCTGCTCCTGTGATAGACCCAAAAGGGAGAGGTCATGTGCTGGCATTCTAATTACAGGGGATTTTAGGAGACCGCCTGGTCATCTGACATTAAGTTTGGAAAGATATGAGAAATTATTTTCCCTCAACTGTATGTGCAAAAAAAATGTTTTTCCCTCAAAGTGTGAACCCTACTTAGGAAGAGGTGTGTGGCATGGCAGGATGAAGTCAGTTCTTGTCCCGTCTTTCTTGGGATACTTTATAAATAGCAAACATCCTTCAGGACCTTTTTTGCCATTCCTGCACTGATTAGCTAGCATATCAGATCTCTGTGCCCATTTAACCCATCAGTAGGGTCAGTGGATTTCTAGCAAAGACTCTCTGTTATTATTTGACAGTGTTTCTGACTCTGAGGAATCCACTGAGAAGACTCAACAGTGGAGTGTCGAGGTGGGCAATGTAGTTCTAGCATTTTTTAGTCACCTCTTGGGAATTGAATCATATCCCCCATAAAAGACACGTTCAAGTCCTAAACCCCAGTCCTGTGCATGTGAACCCATTTGCAAATAGGACCTTTGAAGGTGTTAGTTTAGTTAGGGTCTCATTTGTGGACAGGATCTTCAAAGATCCTTATTAGATGAGGCCAAAGTGAATCAGGGTCTGCCTCAATCCATGTGAATGGAGTCCTCATATGCAGAGGGAATTTGGAGGCAGTCAGTCAGTAGAAGCCAGAGGCCAGTGGAAATCAGAGCAGCCAACACAAGGGAGGAGATCACCATGTGACAGAGGATTGCCAGAATGCTACAGATTCTGGGAGAAAGGAGCCTCACCAATACCTCGATGTTGGAATTCTAGCCTCCGAAACCTCAAGATAATGAATTCCTGTTGTTTAAGCTGACCAGTGTGTGGTATTTGTCATAGCAGCCCTAGCAAACTAGGATAGCATCTTCAAAGAAGAAAACAGCAACTATTCAGGACTCCTAGAGACAGAGCAAGAGGCTGTCTTTTCACAGTTTGCCTGAGGCAGTGACAGGTGTGTGGAAAGGAGCCTGGAATGGGAGTTAGGAGAACTGGCAGTCAGCAGCTGCAACACATTTGTAGGTCAACTTGACCTTTCCTTGGCCTTGGTTCCTTCCTCTCTTCCTCAGTTCTTTAAGTGTCTGTTCTAAGAGTAATGCTAATATGCTATTGAAATCAGTGATAGTAATTGTCAAAAAGAAAAAAGCTGTGATAATCTAAAGCTTTAATGCGTCCTAACTGATGGATATTCCCTTGGAAAATTGTGATTTCTGTAATTCAAAGACCCCTTAACCTAAACAAAGAAATTCTCATAATAGTCCCTTAATAGCCTTTCTGGTAGAATTCAGAAAATGCCTCTTTCTTTCAGCACGATAAATCCAGAATACAGAAACATAAAATGAAAACGAAAAAAATGGCTAAGGCCATTGGAAGTCAGATGATAAAATTAGAAATGCTCATTTTGAAATAAAGTGTACTCTAATCATTATGCCATTTGGAAATAAATATGACTCCTAATTTTTGAGCCCCAGTACCCACTAGTGGTGGCAATGAGAGGAGTTTAGGGAGCAGGTGGGGCTTCACATCCATCCTTAATCACTGATCTCCCCATTCTTTAATGTGGAGACTTGCATTGTGAGATTTGTTATTTGTATGTAAATTGCTTTTCATACAAATACCCTAGCCCTCAGCCCATCCCTTGTTTTTCCGTCATTTGCTATACCTAGAACTCTTCAATAAAAAAGTTCTGATCAGATAATACAGAAGTAGGTGTTACACTTCTTTCACAGATTGGGAAAAGGTTCAGAAATATTAAGTAACAATTGGCAGCAAGGACTCTAACCCAGGTTGATGTGGCTCCAAAATATAGGTAATATTTATCTCCCTGAAATGTTATTAGCTTTTAAAAATTTATTATGTAAACAGTAAAGCTCATTGCAACACAGTAAACAATGGAAAGATATGATAGTCATGGTCCAACTTTAACTCTTGACCTTTCGAAAGGTATTTATGACACATTAAAGTCTTTTATTTTTATATAGTCATATATGTCTGTCTCTTACTGGTCAAACTTATCTGGACATTTTCCTTAACATATTTGATATACTTGGGACTTATTTTGTGTATGGTAAGGTAGGCATCTGGTTTTATTTTCTCCTGTAGATAACCATTTATCAAATAACAGAATTCACTTTCTGAGTGAATTGAAATCTCACTTTTGCCATATTTCCAGTCCCTGTTTGTACTTAGTTTTGTTTCTAGACTATTCTGTCCATTGCCTACTCTAGTAGAAATAATATATTTTGATTAGAGCGACTGTGGTAGTCTGAAAAAATTCCCCTCTCCAAAGGATATCCATGTTCTAACACCAGGACACTAAATGTTACCCTATTTGGAAAAGGGATCTTTGCAGATTTTATTAAATTAATAAACTTGAGATGAGGCAATTATCCTGGGTTTTCCAGGTGGACCCCAAATGATAGCACAGTGTCCTTATAAGACAGAGACAGAGGTAAATTACAACAGAAGAGGAGGGACAACATGAGATTTTGTACAGAGGCAAAGAAGGAGGGATGCAGCCACAAGCCAAGGAATGGCAGCAGCCACTGGAGGCTGGGAGAGGCAAGGAACGTATTCTCCCCGAGAGGTTCTGGAGGGAGTGAGGCCAGAAGCCTGGGATCAGTGTCACTGGGCCTCCAGAACTGTGAGAGAATACATTTCTGTTGTTTTAAGCCCACCCAGTTTGTGATCATTTGTTACAACAGCTAGAGGACATCAATACAGTGGTTCTTTGCATTTTTAATAAATGCAAAGTCAAGTCTATATCATCATTCTTTATCAAAAATTTATTGACTTTTCTCAATCATTTAGTCATCCAGTGGAATTTAAAATTATTTTGAACAGGTCCAACTCCGATGGGAATTATATTAAATTTATAATAGTAAGTTGGGATGAACAGGTGTTTTTGTGATATTAGTTCCCCCATCCAGGAATATAGTATTTTTCTCAATTTATTTATGTCTTATTTTGTATCCTTGAGTAAGAATTTACAGTTTTCTCCATATTTGACCTATTTCATTCTCATTTTAGTTATTGGTTATTTTGTCACTATTATAAATAGTAATTTTGTTCCATTTCTAACTGATGTTTCCATGCTGGGAAAAGGCTACAGATTTTTTATATTAATCCTGTCCCTGTCATCCCTAATTTCCATGTTTTCTTATTGATTTTAATAGTTGCTTCCATGGAGTCTCTTGAATTTTGTAAGGATATAATAATTGTCTCCTTCCTTTGTTGTATTTACACTGGTTATTTTAGTTACTACTTTTATTGTATCAATTAACACTTGTGAAGCATTGTTCAATTTTAAAAGCAATAGAAGTTATCCCTAAAAAAAAAAAGAGCATTGTATTTTCAATGTGGTATGGTCATTTTTCTAGTAAATGCATTGTTTTGATCAAGTGAAAGATAAAAATTGCAAGAAGTTTTCTTTCAAGAAGGGTAGTGACCAAGTCATGTCAAGTTTGTTTATGGTAGAAGACCAGGAGAAAGGAAGAAAGAGACCTGGGGTTGAGCATGGCAGAAAAAAAAAAAAAAAGGATGAAATTGTGGACTCATTTTTTCTTACTTGCTCTATTTTGGTTCTTCTACATCCCAAGAATCCCAAAAGGTGTTTATTTGACTTTTCAGAATCCCAGTAGCTGAGTCTGCTTGGGAAAAGGAGAGAAGGAAGGGAGGGAAAAAGAGTACTTCTTTTTTTAGTTTGAATCTTTCCAGATTCTACTTTGCTCTCAGGAACTGAGTAGCTTGAAACAACATTATAATTAATTTGGTTGATATTCTTTCTTCTTGCCTTGAAATAGTTATGCATTCGATAAATAGAATATCTCTTCTACCTAAGCACTCCTATGATTGTGGTAGTAATATGGAGACCAACAAGAAATAGAGGTTACTACTCTACAGGAAGATAAGGATAAAAGACGAGAAAAAGCTTTAATGATTACATAGTAATGAATAGTGGCAGGTATAAAGTGCCATAAAAGGGTACCCAAAATGCACCTTCGGGGTTCAGAGGCGGTAAAGTGATTAAAATGAATGAGTTAAGAATTTATTAGTTATACCCTGAGAATGAACACAATGCAGTCATTGTATCCTGTTTACAACAGAAGTATTTGATATATTGTAAAATATGTATATTTTTAAAAATATTGTAAAATAAAATAAACAGCTTGAAAATAGCAGTTAGGATATAATTCCATTTATTAAAAAATAACTTACATTTAGATCTATCTACCCCACATATTCAATACGTATGTATGTATATGTATAAAGAATTGACTAGGTCTAGAAGAATGTTGTTCAAAAAATTAATGGCAGATATGTCTTAACAACGGGCTCAAAATATTTTTGGTCTTTTTTTATATCTGCATTTTTTTAAATGTTATAAGTTTTAGGTTTTATCATTTGGAGCAATGTGGAGGGAATATGCTTAGTCTTATCATAGGTGATACTGGCATTGGAATTCATCAGAAAACATTTGACTATTTAAGTTTAACGTAAGATATTTCTGCTTAGATTCTTCCAAGGGTTGTAGTATTAGCGTAGTAAAACAATGTATTTTCTCTCTTGGATACTACTCTAGGACTTAAGCTCCAACTTCTCAATAGTTACTCCTCCTAGGAGCAACCCCTTTTTTGGATGTTCTTGTCTTTTTTTGCTATCAAAGTTGTCCATTGACAAATACTATAAACCCATCATAATGCCTTAACTACTTTATATTTTAATTTGACCAACAAATCAGGTCTTCTGATAAATATTCTAAAGGAAGAATGAATGAAAGTAAGTTACATGCATTATTTTATTAGAATTCTAAGTTCTAAATCTAACCTCAAAATCCCAAACTTTGATGCAGATTCATTTTCCTAAACAATGAAAACTTCGTGTCTCCCATTGGCCTATGCTCATAAAAGCATCCTCCATTTATTATTGCCTTTCTTCTCTGGTCCATGTGGCTCACTTTGTGGTTTATAATCCTGCAAATCAAATAGCAATCAGAATAACGAGCTACCACCAGTTGGAGTCATAGTTGGTGGTATATATTGTCAAGGATTGTTCAGACTAATCAACTAATAATGACACTACTGCTTTCATCAGGCTAAACAAAATTCCCT